>JABUQX010094611.1:17500-22500 GCA_015478945.1 Trachelipus rathkii | reverse complement strand
ATACTTCTTCTCTCTTATACATATATATATATATATATATATATATATATATATATATATATATATAAAAACAGAATATGTGACATTGTACTGTGACTAGTGAAGATATAGTCGGTATCACACTCCATTTAAAAAAAACGTAAGCAAGAACCCCAAGTTTCTGATGCAAAGCTGCATTATATAATGAAATTAATTTAGGATAAGTTAGGTTGAGTTTAGTTAGGTTGAGTTCCCAGGTTGGGTTAGGTTCAGTTGGGTTGATTAAGTTAGATTTAAATTCTGATGCCTCGATCGTTATTAATTTTACGGTTTCTACAAATTTATATTCTCCATATCATATATATAATATATATATATATATATATATATATATATATATATATATATATATATATATATATTAATAACTACTTTACCTTCTATATATATATATATATATATATATATATATATATAACATACTCTCTCATAGGTCCTATTCTGATATTTACGACTCCGTCAATTTTGATTTTTTTTTTTTTTTTTTTTTTTTTTAATATATTCTTTACTATATGAAACTAACAATGAATTTCAGTGGTAACGGACAGGATTCAGTTAAAAAAATATTTTTAAATAATTTTTTAAAATCTGTTATAATTAAATATTCCATGAAACCATCTCAGTACGCGCCACCACAGAAAACCAAATTACATATTTAGGAATCAGCATTACCAAACTTATGCAAAATGTAATATATATACTTTATATATATATACTCTTATATATATACTCTTACTATATATATATATACTTTATACTATACCACCTGCTCTGCTATATATATTTATATATATATATATACATATATAAATACTTTTCTCTCTCTCTCCTCTCTATATATATCTTTTTATATATATATATATATAAATATAATAACATATACTATATATATATATATACTCCTCTCTCATATATTAGGGGCCCGAGCCGACGGGGGACAGAGGACGTTTTCCATACCCCCGTGGCGAGGAAGCGGAGAGGAACCCCGCGACCTTTATCTGAAACTGGTTGGAGACCACTCCCGGGAGAGAGGAGGAATCAGTCCATACGATGGAGTTTCTTAGGAAGGGCCAGAAGAGGACCCCGAAACTCTTATTTTGCGGTTTACCGCTTAGGAAGGTATTCATTTGAAAAACACCCAAAAAAATAAAGCTAAAATATACTAAAAGTACTTTTTAAAAAAGGGTATTTAGCTCTATTCAAAACTTTTAAGCATAAATTTACTTAAATTCAATTTATTAGTATATAAACGTACTCTTTAAAAAAACAAAAAGAACTGACGAGTCAATGAGCAGGAAAAGCGCATTTTTTAAATCATGTCCGTTACCAGCAGTGATTATTACAGGTTTCAGTTTAAAATATATTTAAGAATCAAATCATCAGTATAATTCAAAACTTCCCACTATTAGAATTATTTCTCTTTATCTTTCATCATATATATATATATATTTCTATTTTATATATCTGTCTGTATTTGTATGTATAAATACTTGGTATTCTGTATATATATATATATATATATATATATATATATATATATATATATATATATATATAGGATCAAAATATAAAGGACTAACAATTAACTCGAGACCAGCAGCACCTACAGTAAATCAAATTATATATATTTGGAATCAGAGGAAAGGGCGCAGAGAGGGACAGTCCCCCAAATCATCCACTGGGAGACCGAGGGCCCCGACTCCTGCTATCTTTGCGGTTTACCTATACCGTGTCTTTGAGGTTAAAAAAAATGTTTGCCCCATAGCTACCGCTTTGGTGACCGCACAACAGAATCTTGGACAAACTCCACAGATCTTGAGGTCGAGGTCATATCGACTCGGTGGACGGCGAGGACTTCAATTCCCCCTCTGTCCCCCGTCTCAGGCCCCTAATTAGGGAAGATTTTTACTTTAAATACTTCAATGATAAATGCAAAATTTAAAACCCCTCCTTAAAGGTGCTGGAGTTTAGTATAATTTGTTTTTGTAGTCTTCATATAGACCCACATGATGTCAGCTTTATTGCTCTGTTCATATATGTATAATATAAATATAATAAATATATATAAATATAATATATAAAATAACTATATATATATGTATATAATAATAATAGTATATGTATATGTATAATATATATATATATGTATATAATAACATATATAACATATATATATATATATATATATATATATAATAATATATATTTTTATATATATAAATAATAATAATATATATATATATATTTACTATATCTATTTTTATATCTATCCTTCTATATATTTATAAGACCTCTCTCATATATCCTTATACCTCTGCATATATATATATATCTCCTCTCTCATATATATATATCTCTCGTACGCCTCCCATGTTAGGCGCTATCTCACTCAGTCACTTTATAATATGGACCACCTCCATTTGCAATTGGCCGTTACACCCTCAATCTATTCGCCATATCTTCATTGATTGTTCCCAGCTGGACCCTTTTCGCCGTCGTTATTTTCCTACTTTACGGTCCATAACACCTTCTGAAAGATTATCCCATATCTTATCTGAATCTTCCCACTTTAGCAGTAACTCTATTTTCTTGTATCTTCAAGAAGTGAATATTCTTTATAACATTTGAATTTATGTAATTTTAGGACTATTTATAATACAAAGGTTTAATTTCAAGTTTTAATGATTTTGGTGGCGGAATTTTCATTTCATTATCCAAATCTCCTTTGACACTTGAAACATATATGGTAGACTCCCACCGTTTTGATTTGCTAAATTTCCCAGTGTGGCTGCTACCTGAGATTTGGTGGGGCTATATACAAACACAAAAAAAAAATATATATATATATATATATATATATATATATATATATATATATATATATATATATATATATATATATATATATATATATATATATATATATATATACTATATAATAATAATAATATATATATACATATATATATATATATATATATATATATATATATATATATATATATATATATATATATATATATATCATATATATATACCTCTTATATATATATATCTACTATATATATATATATATATATCTCTATCCTCTGTCCATATTACTCTCTATATATATATATATATATATATATAACACATATATATATATATATGTATATGCCTACTCTATATATATATATATATATATATATATATATATCTCTCTCACTCTCTCCTCCTCATATATATGCCTATTATTGTTATAAAGTGGTGTTTTTATATGTATTTAAAAAAAATTATTATTTAGTGGTCATGAAAATAATATATCTATTTATTGTACCAATAGCAAAAATTACTAACTTTTCCGGGTACTAAATATAAATCAATGAACTCAAATTTTTATGACTGTTGGGCAGTTTACATCCATGGATGGTAATAGTTCTGGCTTTTATTCAGGGTGAAGGAAGAGAGAGAGAGAGGAGAGAGAGAGAGAGAGAGGAAGTTGTTAGAGAGAGGAGGGAGAGAGCAAGGTGTGATACAGTGTGGGGGAGAGAGAGAGAGAGAGAGAGGAGGAGAGGAAAGAAAGAGAGAGAGAGAAAAGGTCTAATAGTAAATGTATTATTGAGAGAGAGGGAGAGAGAGAAAGGGAGTTTGTAGTGATGTGTGTGTGTGTGTGAGTTTGAATTTGTGTCGTGTGTGTGTGTGTGTGACATGAGAAGATTAGAAAAGGTGTGTGTGTGTGTGTGAAGGAAGAAGATAAGAGGGTGTTTGCAAAGGAAATAGTTCTGATCAAAGAAAAAAAAATAACTCAAAGTTCAGAAAGAATGGGCTTAGGATTGTTGAAATCTCAAGTACATATTTTTAACATACCATTTTTTTATTAAATAAATTAAAAATATATATTAACTGGAAGATGTTTTATATTTTTCCACAGTATTTATAGAACCAAACATATATAATGCTATTATAATATGTTTTGGCTTTCATAATCACCAATTGGGAGTACGTTAAGTTTTCAATATAGTATTAAGTATTAAGTAGTAAGTTCAAGTGGAGTTAATGGTGAGCTACATGTGGAAATCAGGAAAAATATTGCGATGAATTTAAACACAATAAGATCTTTTTATTATTATTAATATCAATAATGTAACACAGATTTTAATTATATTCTCTTGGGTACACCTTTTTAACAGAATTATTATTAATATAGTATTTCTTAAAATTTTAGAAGTAAAAGCTAAAAATAAAAATAAATAATTAAAAAGGGTATCTATAAAACATATAGCAATAAATTGTTGTTTAAAGAAAATATATTAAAAAGAAGTTAAAAGAAGTATTTTAAGAATAAGTTTAAAAAACTAATAAAGAAAAAAAGGGTTAAGCAAAAAACAAAAACAGTAAATTAAAAAAAGAAGACAATATTTTTTGAATAGGTTTTGAGTGGGTGAAACAATGTTAAAGCAAGAAGGAGGGTCAAGTCCTCTTCTGGTTCAGGGATTCAGTGCAAAACTACTCAATAAATTGTTACATTTTGTTAAACTCTATTTGAATGAAGGAGTGCTTAATAGAAGAGAGGTGTTCTAAGCCACACTACAGAACAACACAAAAAATATAACTTCTGTTTGGGATAGGCAAAGGATGTTTCCGTTACTTTTGATGCTTGGGCAGACATAAGGTTTCGGGTGGAGCCCCTGCGGAACAAACCAAAAAAAAAACAAATCTAATACAACCAAAAATGATCTGAGGCTGGGCAAAAAATCGTCTAATTTACAAAACGGCAGAGACGGAGTCGGGTTTTTAAAGATTGGTGGGGCATAGTCAGAGACGGAAGTATTATAAAATGATGGATTGGAGCCGGTGCCCGGAGCTGGGCCAGGTTTTATAAATGCAAATAAACTTATTGGCTTCGCAGCCCTGTGTGTGTGTGTGTGTGTGTGTGTGTGTGTGTGTGTGTGTGTGTGTGTGTGTGTGTGTGTGTAATG
>JABUQX010094611.1:0-10000 GCA_015478945.1 Trachelipus rathkii | reverse complement strand
TATATATATATAATAACCATGTAATAACCAACAATATATATATATGTATATATATATATATATATGTAATAATATGTATATATAATATATATATATATAATAACTATAACCAACTATATATATATATTTTATGATTATCATCTATTGTTTCTTAAGTTTTGGAAAATTCCTTATTTAACGTATTTTATAGGGTCAAATCTATAAAATTGGTTCTGTCGAAATATTAGTCCAGATGCGCAGGTTATTTCTTACTGTCCAAAGGATAATAATTGTAATCCACCTCGATCATTTTTTATTTCTACTTTCTAGTTTTTCCCCCATTTTCTGGGTGTGCTGTATGCGGTGATTAAGGAACCTGAATTCCATAACTTGCATCTTTTAGGAATTTAAAAGGCATTTTGAACAAATATTTTTTAGAGTTTGACTGAACAATTTTAGCAAGTGATGTTCCCTTGACGCTCCTTTTTAGTCTAAAGAACAATAGAGTTTGACTGAACAATTTTAGCAAGTGATGGAAATTTCCTTGATGATTTTTCGTCTAAAGAACAATCCTACTTTCTCTCTCTCTCTCTCTCTCTCTCTCTCTCTCTCTCTCTCTCTCTCTCTCTCTCTCTCTCTCTCTCTCTCTCTCTCTCTCTCTCTCTCTCTCTCTCTCTCTCTCCCTCTCTCTCTCTCTCTCTCTCTCTCTCTCTCTCTCTCTATATATATATATATATATATATATATATATATATATATATATATATATATATATATATATATATATATATATATATATATATATATATATATATATATATACTATATATATATGAGCCAGCGGTTTCATTGTCCGTCATATGTATCTTAAAAACTATTAATACTACAGTAAAAAGGAATACATTTTCGGAATCAGCGTAAAACGTTAGCCCTGGAACGTATAATTAATGTAATAAATGAGTAATAAATAACAATTAATATGTTCGTGTTAAATGATAAATTCTATCAAAAAATCTGCAATCTCTAAAAACAGTTCATTATAACGGGGTCATAAATTTGTAACGGGGTCTGTAACGGGGTTTTTCACGTGCACAAAATTAAATATATATATATATATATATATATATATATATATATATATATATATATATATATATATATATATATATATATATATATATATATATATATATATATATATATATATATATACAAATAGAGGGCTCGAGCCGACGGGGAATATAAGGGGGGATGTTTTCCCGTAGGGGAGGGCGGAGGAACCCCCGCGACACCCAACTCCCAGGAGGGGGGGAATTAATCCTACCCCGTAGTTCCCCGGAAGGCCGAGAGACCCCGACTCCTGCCATCGGGGCGGTATACCCTTGGGTATTCTTTAGTTTTAAACACCACCCATTATTTAAAGGGCAACGTAAGGTTACGTTAATTAAAATAAGTTTAAAATTACTCTTCTACATTTTATTAACTTTTTTAAAAAATCGCTTTTTTTTTTTTTTAAAACGTTTTCCAGGACTAATATTTACGCTGATTCCAAAATGTATTCCTTTTCCTGGTAGCTGTTGTAGTTTTTGAGATATGGATTGTGGCTCTTCTAGAGGCTGACCTATATATATATATATATATATATATATATATATATATATATATATATATATATATATATATATATATATATATATATATATATATATATATATATATATATATATATATATATACTATATACTATATATAATAATGTAATATATAAGATATAATATATATATTATAATAATAATAATAATAATAATAATAATAATAATAATAATAATAATAATAATAATAATAATAATAATAATAATAATAATAATAAATAATAATATTGATAATAATAATATATAATATATAATATATAAATAATAATATCTGTATATATATATATATAATAATAATAATATATATATATATAATAATAATATAATAATAATAATAATAATAATAATAATATATAATAATAATAATAATAATAATAACCAATAATAATAATAATAATAATATTAATAATAATATAATAATATATATATAATATATTATTTTTCGAAATAATAATAATAATAATAATAATATATATCTGTGTCTGATAATATGTAATAATATGTAATAATAATAATAATAATATAATATATGTAATAATAATAATAATAATAATATATATTTATATAATAATATGATTATAATAATAATAATAATAATATTAATAATAATAATAATAATAATAATAACATAATAATATATATATATATATATATATAATAATAATAATAATAATAATAATAATATATATATATATATATATATATAAAATATATATATATAAAAATAATATATATAATAATATATAATAATAATAATATAACATAATAATATATAATAATAATATATATAATAATAATAACAATATATATAATAATAATATAATAATATAATAATAATAATAATAATAATAATAACAATAATATAATAATAATAATAATAATATAATAATATAATAATAATAATATAATATATAATAATAATAATAATAATAATAATAATGATAATAATAATAATAATAATATATAAAGGACTTAAATGTCAAACTTTCATTTTAACCATATTGTACTGATCTATTGTTGCAACACGTTCATCCAAGCCAGTATAAAAATGAAATAAAAGCACAAAAAATAGGCACTAAAAAAGCACTAAAAAAAAGCACCAAAAGGCTCCTTTGAAATGTTGAATCGCGTTGAAAATAGCTAACAAAAGACACATCATATTTGAATACATTCCCCATCAAAAATTCTCACCCCCCCCCCTACTCTTTTCACATAACAATATCTTTTGATTCTAAATCCTGTTTTCCTTGCACTCTCTCCACTACCCCAAACTTCCAACACTCTTACCATTCCCCATAACCCAAATGTCTATTTTATACGTTTAAAAGGGTTCAATTGCTGTCTTTCAGCTTGATGCTTTGTTCAACTTAAATCACAGCTTTTTATGACTTTTAACGTCCACACAAATCAGGATAGCAATTTTTTAGAATATATATATATATATATATATATATATATATATATATATATATATATATATATATATATTTTTTTCTCTTTATTTATTTATATATATATATATCTATACTAAATATATATATATATATATATATATATATATATATATATTTATATATATATATATATATATATATATATATATATATATATATATATATATATATAAATAAATATACGAGATATATACGCTATATATATATATATATATATATATATATATATATATATATATATATATATATATATATATATATATATATATAAACTCCTACTACGGTTTCGTCACTTTGAAATCATTAGACTCCGTCCGTTCCCGGCATCGGACCCTCCAGCTACATCTCTGACTCCATTTACACTTATGAAATCATAAACTCTTTGTCATGAATTTTAGAAATGTAATATAAAAAGAATGATTATTATACTTTAACTCCTTTATTTTCACTCACGACTACAAAAAATAAATAAAATAAAAAAATAAATATATAAATAAAGAAATATAAAAGTTATTTTTGCTCCCCGACCACAATAAAAAAAAAAAATTTTTTTTTAAATATTTTGTTTTTGCTCGTAGTAAACAAAAAAAAATAAACAAAAAAATATTGTTCCTAGTCAGACTCCTCGGAAAATTATTTTTTGATACGTAGTCTTCTTCTTCCTTCAAAAAAAAAAAAAAAAAAAAAAATGAAACTTCCCTTTGATAAAAATATATCTTCATTTTTAGTTTTAATTAATAATAATAATAATAATAATAATAATAATAATAATAATAATAATAATAATAATAATAATAATAATAATAATAATAATAATAATAATAATAATAATAATAATAATAATAATAATAATAATAATAATAATTGAATAAGTTTGCGGATACAATGTTTTTTGTGGTATTAAAAATATTTATTGAATAATAAAAAAGTAAACGAGAAATCATACCTTCAATATTTTATTTTAAAGCAATTTAAATATATATATATATATATATATATATATATATATATATATATATATATATATATATATATATATATGTATATATATATATATATATATATATATATATATATATATATATGAAATATATATATATATATATATATATATATATATATATATATATATATATATATATATATATATATATATATATATATATATATATATATATATATATATATATATATATATATATATATATATATATATATATATTATAAATATAAAAATAAATTAGGGGAAGGGTTTGAGGATTATATATATATATATATATATATATATATATATATATATATATATATATATATATATATATATATATATATATATATATATATATATATATATATTTATATAACAAAAATATATTTATATATATATATATATATATATATATATTCTTATTGGAATACAAAGGAATAAAACGATCTGTGTCATCAATAGCAGTTTCAAAATAAAAAAATATATTTTACTTTATGTTTAAAAAAAAACTTGTTCTTTTTACTCTTTTAAGAGCAAAATGATGGAAAACTTTCTTCGTTTATATTGTGCCAGTTCTGTTTCTGTAAAATAAAGAAAGTATGTTTAGTGCCTTTACGTAACTGTTATTGAGATAGATGATAAAACCCTTAAGAATCCAACTGTGACCGTATAAACCAAATTTATTTTCAAAATTCGTGAATTTTTAATAGATGTCGATGAAATGACTTTACGAAGATTAGTAAGTGTGGATCTATGGTTGACGAATTTGGTCTTTAACTAGTTTAAATAAAATATCTAGAAAAGGAATTGCAATCGCTTTATTTCTTTTCATTTTGCAATGATTTTGAAAAGCAGCATTTTCATTTCTTCATTAACAGAGAACGGAAGTTCTGTTGCAACTTCCAAAATGTTTGAAATTTTTTTATCGATGCTTGTGCGATATTTTTTTAATATAAGCATAACATTTTAATTTGATTAAGAGAAGTTGCTATCACTAATAATGGAGACTGCAATATAGTATATGATAGAAGAGTAATGGAGAACAAAGTTGAAATTATAATATAATTAAACTTTTAGCAAATTAGCTAGTGATTACAGATTTCTAAAGATTTAAGGTTTTTAAAGGAAGTTTAATATCTTGATCCATCTCAATCTTATCTAAAGCTTCAATAGTTGCTATAAAAACTTCTCTAAATCATTACAATCCACCGTAATTTTTCACCCAAATTGTTTCGCACATTCGTTGTTAGTTTAACCATTTTGTTACTTGGAAAATATTTCCTATTTTTTCAATTAAAATAGTTGGCAACCTTGGTGACCTAATATAGATCTCGGTTGTTTCAAATGCTCCAATAATGTTTTTAATGTGATGTATTTCACATGAATGTGAACAACAGTGAGCATATAATGCCGCTGGATATTTTCAACAGCTTGAACACCTCCATAATTTACCTTCATTGCTTCTGCGCCATCATATCGATGTCCAATCAGAAAGTCCCTAATTCCTTCACCCTTCTTTGCATCGCAACCGCTAGAAATTCTCTTTTCTGCTTTCCACAATCATTAAACCTAAGAAATCTTCACATATATGTTTTCCTTATTTCAATTAATAAATTCTCTTAATTTGATATATTTTTCATTTTTATTATTCTTATGAATTAAAATTAAGAAACTCAGATCATTAAAAAATTATGATAGTTTAAATAATTTCTTGAGGGAGGGTCCGGGACCCCTCAGCCTCCCTTGGCTGTGGGATATATATATATATATATATATATATATATATATATATATATATATATATATATATATATATATATATATATATATATATATATATATATATACTATGCATTAAGTGTAATCCATCTATATATATATATATATATATATATATACTACCACTATATATATATATCAGGGTCATATACATAGGGTGGGCAGGGTAGGTAGCTCCTACTCAACCTTTTTGAGTATTTTTCAAAAAATAAATTAAATGGTAAGGCATACTAAATTATTAAAATTTTATGTATAAGTGAAAAAAGAAGCCGATTAACAAAAATAAATTTAAAGAAAAACAACTACATTAATAATAATAGCAATTACAAAAATTAAATTCATTTGGAAATTTTCGTTCCTACTAAGTTCCTAAGAGTAAAATTCTAAGCCATGGGCGGAATTACATCTTCCTTTTTCAAATAGTATTATATGGGGCCACGCCAGTCCTCCTGCCTTGCTATACACTCGAAAAGATACAGAAATTTTCGCTCATTGCTCGTGAATATGATCGAACAAATTGTAAAAGTGAAAAAAATTTAATTTAAATTTTTTAAGAGAGAGAGAGAGAGAGAGAGAGAGAGAGAGAGAGAGAGAGAGAGAGAGAGAGAGAGAGAGAGAGAGAGAGAGAGAGAGAGAGAGAGAGAGAGAGAGAGAGAGAGAGAGAGAGAGAGAGAGAGAGAGAGAGAGAGAGAGAGAGAGAGAGAGAGAGAGAGAGAGAGAGAGAGAGAGAGAAAAAAGCTTTTTGTATTAACATCTATCAAGGAAATATTGAATCAATTTAAAATCATTGCTTCACTTAATTGATTATACCATCTAATATTTGCAGAGAGGTAATTTATATGCCATTAAAAATTTGAAATTCGTAAAAATAAAGTAAGAAGAAAAAGCTGTCCCCTTTAAACTCAATAAAATAATAAAGAAAAATAAAGAATGACAACCAAAAATAAGAGAACAAAATGAATTAATTTAATTATATAAATTTTACAATAACATTGGTTCATCGAGCCTTTAGTTTTACAATAATTGATTACCATCTTCGAAGAGAAAAAGATTTGGTTAAAATAAAAAGTTTAAAAGAGACGTGTAAGCACATTTTGTGGTAATGAAATAGTTTCATAAGTTTTAATATATTTTAAATACGTCAACATATTAATATCTATTAAATTTATAAAGTAATTGGTGTAAAGAGTTAAAACTGGTGATCGCCGTTCTTTCGGAAAATATGGAATCAAATTACAACGTGGGATCAAATTATAACGTTGAAATTTTTTTACCCACGAATTTACTAACTGGCAACTGTTCTCTAACAATTTCATTGAACGAATATACTTGAATGTATTTAAGGTACTTAAATGGTACTTAACAAAGATCGATCTTCATGATCTTCGTGAAGATCGATCTTCATAATCTTCGTGAAGATCGATCTTCATAATCTTCGGAAGATCGATCTTCATAATCTTCGTGAAGATCGATCTTCGCATAATCGAGAAGATCGTCTTCAAAGTATTTAAATGGTACTTGATAATCTTCGTGAAGATCGATCTTCATAATCTTCGTGAAGATCGATCTTCATAATCTTCGTGAAGATCGATCTTCATAATCTTCGTGAAGATCGATCTTCATATTCTTCGTGAAGATCGATCTTCATAATCTTCGAGAAGATCGATCTTCATAATCTTCGTGAAGATCGATCGATCTTCATAATCTTCGCGAAGATCGATCTTCATAATCTTCGTGAAGATCGATCTTCATAATCTTCGTGAAGATCGATCTTCATAATCTTCGTGAAGATCGATCTTCATAATCTTCGTGAAGATCGATCTTCATAATCTTCATGAAGATCGATCTTCGTTAAGAACCATTCAAGTACCTTGAATTTATTTACATTCAAGTGCAGACTTCCAGTGAAAAGGTTACGGAACGGAAAAATTCAGCCAATTAGAATCCTCCTTCCATCTTTCGAAAAGAACGGGGATTAGTAGTTTTCACACTTCACAAAAGTTGCTTTGTAAATTTAATAAATATTATTAGTATTTTAACGCTTTTAAATTGTATTGATTCTTTTCATTAAATATAATTTTATTTAAATAAATAAATCAATGTCATTACCATAGAATAAACTTCCAACTCTTTTGACTTTCTTTCTTCGGAGAAGATGGTATGGAATTCAAGGTTGTATAGGTGAGACTTGAGAGTATTTAATTTTATCGTATAATTTGAAAAACTAAGTTCATTGTTTTCTCTTCTCCTTCTATTTCACTTATTAGCTTGTCAAAGTTCTCTCTCTCTCTCTCTCTCTCTCTCTCTCTCTCTCTCTCTCTCTCTCTCTCTCTCTCTCTCTCTCTCTCTCTCTCTCTCTCTCTCTTTCATATATCGAATTTGAATAATCTTATATGTGCTACACTGGTAAATTCTTGAACGCTCCCTTCCTCTATTTTTTTTATAGTTTTTAAACTATATATATATATATATATATATATATATATATATAATATATATATATATATATATATATATATATATATATATATATATATATATTATTTTTTTACATTTTTATATATACTATTCTTTACTATATATATACTATATATATATATATATATAGTAGTGATGCGACAGTTTGACCGCTGGCAGCTTTTTCTCAAAAAGTATAAGAGCTATTTGCTTTAAACTTGGAATATAATCTATATATGGGATAAGCTCGAATCCGTGTAATTTTCAAGTCTGTAGGATGTATATAGAGGGGGGTCACCCCCGAGGGTGGACGCCGATATTGCGCTTACGCCCTTGTGGCGTGATCTGCGTGGGTGAGTTTAGGCCTAACGAGCGTTTGGGCGACCGACCATTTGGAGGTCAAACAGACCGAAGGTCTGTTTGACCGACAGACACAGACAGAGCGCGCGTGCGCATACACAAACACATTATTATTATTATTATTATTACGTCGAAGAAGTGTTTCTGAGTTGTTTTAATACCCCTTCTACGTATCCTTCGTCACCTTCAGCGTCTCCATCGTCAGCGTCTTGCATTGCGTTCATTCCCTTTGTTTCATGTCTTTAGCGTTGGTTCTGCAGCAGCAGCAGCTCCGATTCCTGCGCCGCGTCCGGTTCTGGCCACGATTCCGGCTCCGGTTCTGGCTCCGCCTTCGGCTCTGGATCCGCATCACCGCAACGACGCCGCGGGGTCCGGTATTATTATTATTATTTTTGGTATTATTTCCGCCGCGGTTTCTTCTTCGCATCCGGTTCCGAGTTCGATATATATTTACATGGGTTAGGGTTATCGTATCTGGTTAAAATTTGGAGGGGTGTTAGATGGGGAGGTAACGTAAACGAGGTTACGTCCCCATGGATCCCCGAAGGGACCCCTCCTTAAAAAATCAAGTGTTCGTAATTGGCTGAGGAAATTTGATGAGAGGGATTCAGAGTTGAATTTTCAAGAAAGACTTGGTATAGGAATTCAAGAGGTTGGCTCCGGCACCGGTGCTGGAGCCCTTGCGGCCGAATTAATAAACATTCGTATAACAACAATGTTGGTGTCTTTATAAGGGTTATTAGAGGTCGTAGAACTCGAATATGATGGTTATAAGTCCGTATAGGTGTCTAGGACCCCTTAGGGGGGTCCCGACTGAAAAAAAGAGCACAGAGTGCAAAAAACAAAGGAGGAATGAAGAAGGATGAAAGATGAATGAGGAAGGAAGAAGAATGAGGAAGGTGGAAGAAGGAGTCTGACTCAACGGAGTAGGTGTTGGCTCCGGTGCGGTGCCATGTTATTAAAGTTGTATGATGTAATATTGGTGTCCTTATATATGTTATTGGATCTGTAGATTTCGAAAATAATGGTTTCAGAACCATCAATAAAAATAAATAAATAAATAAATAAATAAATAAAATTTCTTATTCTTTTTATGTTTATAACTTACAAATTTACGTTTTTACATACCCTAAAGCAGTAAATCACTAAATCAAACCACCATCCAACCAGCATCCAACCTCCCTCCTGACCATCTATGATCTATTGATCTATTGATTAAGGTCATATTTTTACTAAAATTGTAACGTTTTACATACCCTAAAGCAGTAAATCACTAAATCAAACACATTCCATCTACCTTCCTGTCACCCTACTGACCATCTATGATCTAT
>JABUQX010094610.1:37500-43002 GCA_015478945.1 Trachelipus rathkii | reverse complement strand
TTTAAGAAAAACTAATCATATAAATCCCCAACCCAATAAGTTCGACTGGAATGCCTATCAAGATTTGAGAAAATACGATTCACATACTGATGATGGTTTGACGATCGATGCATAAATGTGTTAACAGGATTTTTGAAGCTTACGCTAAATTGAGAAAGGATACATTTATAAAATTTAAGTATTCCAATATATCGGACTTGTATACTTGTATATTCTATTCATTTATTTACTAATAGTAATTTAATAGTAATTTACATTAATTTCTTTAAATAATATTTATGCTTGTGTTGTATAATAATAATAAAAAATATTTAATAATATTTATTTATTTATTAATAACGTATACTAGTTGCTTGTAAAATAAAGAAGTGAAATTGTAATTACTTTTAAACCCAGCTGAAAGAGTTATCGAACTTGAAATTACAAAAAATTGGTATGTTTTTCCTGCAAGCTTTCTGATAATCAATTTTAGTAGTTGTGGGATTTTGGATTCGCCCACAATTTGGAGGTCCCACCGATACCACTTTTTTTCGCTGGGTTGTTAGTTACAATTTTTTTACTAATAAATTAAATTGTTAAAAATAAATGGTATCTATATGAAAAATTCTTCGCTATATAATGATGTAAATTATATTATGTATTTAAATTATTTGAAAAATTCTTTGCTAAAAATTTTAAAATGTTAAAAATGAATGATAGATATATGAAAAATTCTTTGCTAAAAAATTTAAACTGTTAAAAATGAATAATAGATATATGAATACGTATTTATTTATTTAATTTTTCATTCAAGTTATCTATTTATGCATCTCTATGCACTTATGTATTTAAAATATTTCGATAACTAATTTGTTTAATATTTTTTAAGGTAAAAAGAAAAAACTTGACAAGTAAAATGGATCAGGAAGTTCATGGCTAGGGACAAATGTAATGCCGGAGGAAGGTTTGGAGAGCGATGAATTGGAAGAAGATTTATCAATTCTCTTGGATGAATTGCCTGAACCTCAAAAAACAGAATACAAAGAAGGAAAGATTTCATTATCAACAATGAATCTTATATTTCGAATGAATAACGAAAAACATGCTAAAAAAATAAGACGATCGCAGCTACCACCTTTGGCTGGTGCAGTAAGTGTAAGTTCTGGAACAGAGGAGTGTAGGTTTTCTATTAGTGTAACTACATCTGGCAGTACGGGTGAGAGTCGGGTAACAACAGTATATTGTGCTCCTATTTGTAGTACAACTCCTATCGTTACTCAAGTGTGCCCTTCCCCATTTTCAAATCATCATACCCCATTTACTACTCTAGCACAATTTCCATATTTTAATACACCTATTAATCAAAATAATTCAGTTGTTGCTTCAGCACCGTATATGTCAATCATTTCAGATAAAAAGGTGCCAGAAATATCTGTGTTCGATGAGTCAGATTTGCTGTCGCTGGATGAGTATTTTATAATATTTGAAAATTTTTGCAATACCAAATATGGTTCTGATAGGCAATATTGGTTAATGGCCTTGAAAATAAACTTAAAGACCGTTTCTTAACTTATTATAAGATGAATGGTGGTCCTACTTCAAATTATGACATTATAAAAAATCAATTATTAAGCTATTATAAAACCACTAAAGAGTTAGGAAATATTCAGCAGGTATCATTTTTTAATGTAAAGTATGGGGGTGAGAAAATTCATGATTATATGGCCAAAGTTCGATTTTTGTTTACAAAGGCTTATCACTCTTATCGATCAAGAGACCTCCGATGAACTCTATGAGAAATTAAAAAATACTCTACCTGAGAAAACCAAAAAGCTGGTCGCAAGTAAGTATGTGGAAATGAAATCTATGTTTAATATGAAAATGTCGTACAGTGCCCTTCAAAATTTTGTGCTTGCTCTAGAAAGTTGTAATGAGACACTGGTTTCCGAAAGCAGTCCCATTTATTCTTATGTTGAGAATGATAATGGTGAAAGAGAAGTAGTCAATAGTGTGCGTCCCAGAGTATACCTTAACAGCAGCAGAAATTTAAATCAAGAAAAAAGTGAAACAAAAGAAAAATGCATACATTGTAGTAGGTTAGGGCATGTATCGGAAAAGTGTTTCAAGAGGCTTGGTTTGTGTTACAGATGCGGATCAGATACTCATTTGATCTCAAAATGGGAAGAAAAAACAATCTTTAAGAGAAAAAAAGGTTGAAAACATGGAAATCCCGGTCTGTCAATATTGCGACAAAAAAGGACACATTGCCAAGTTTTGCTGGTTTGCCAATCCAAAATTAAGACCCAAGAGGGAAGAAAGAAATGAGCATATGGAAAGTAATAATGACAACAATAACATCGGAAAACTAGTATCACATAAGGTGAACAGTGGTGTGACCTTAGCTGTAAAAAACAGATATGAAGTACTTTGTGATGAAATCGATAATGAAATCCCCGCTACTGAGATAAACAAAGAAAACTCTCCTACGGATTGTGCTTTTGAAGAGCCAACAGATATAAATGAAAATTCTTTTAAAGAAGAATCTCCGGAATTGGAAATAAGAAGCTTTGTTTGCAAAAGTGACTCAGCATTTAAAACACTGAATTGTGGGGATGGCCATATTACATGTCTTCAGAACTCATTTAATCATTTAACTGACTCAAGTACAATAAAAGTGGACCAGAAAAATAAATTGCTGCAGATGTTAAAGTAATGCCTCAATCAGGATAGAAACGCCAAACTCCCTTTAGAATTAAAAAGGTTTCAAGGATTTTATAATAGAATACTTTTGGAAAACGATGTACTGTATTTTCAGGATGCTGCTGCATTGAAAGTTCCTGTGGTGTCTTTTCAGTTTATGACAAATCTGGTACTTAACGCTCACAACAGAATGTCGCATATCGGAAGAGACAAATTGTTTGAACTTTGTACAACACACATTTTTCATCCCGACTTAAGGAAAATTGTAAGTGATGTAAGTACAACCTGTCCTATCTGCCAGATGAATAAGATAAAAAGTCGTAAACCACATCCCCCTATTATTAAGATCCAAACTCATCAACCATATGAGTTAGTTGCTCTTGATTTGCTCCAGCTACCCTTATCAAAATCTTGTAATTCATATTTGTTAACTGGAATAGATCATAACAGTAAATTCCTTCACGCTATACCAGTAAGAAACAAAAAATCAGAAACTATAGCTCTTGCTTTGAAAAGACTTTTACCTACATTACTAAAAATCCCTAATGCTGTTCTGACTGACCGGGGATTACGGGTAGAGTCGAAGAACTATTATCAGAATACAATGTGAAACATCTTTTTACGAGCAGTTATACAGCTTGGGGAAATGGATGCTGTGAACGTGAGAATAAAAGTATTTCTGATTTGTTGAGAAGCACAGTTGTGGACCCTAAAAGTTGGGATGAGCATCTTCCGAAAGTAATTTCAATATACAACAACACTCATCATTCTGAATTAAACATGTCCCCTGCTGTATATATTTTGAATACTAAACATGATGTGAGTGATAGAATTTTGATACCCAGAACAGATTTCAAATTCTGGGTCCGGGGACAAGAAAAATTCCAACCATTTGATGTGGGAGAACTAGTCATCAAGAAAATTATAAGGACATCTGATAGAGTTGCTCACAAATTAGATGAAAAGTATAGCGGTCCATATGAAGTAATGAAAGTATTTTCTAATAACTTAACTTACGAAATAAAATCCTGTATGGATGGAAAAGTAAAACAAGTGCATAATCACTACTTACGGTCGTGGAAAACTACCCCGGAATATTTGAAAACTTCTGAATTATTCAAAACATTTTATTCTGATTTTATTGCCGAAATTTTCGGAAAAGAAGCAACAGTAAAAGTCCCATTACAGTATGAAGAACCCGAAGAGGAATTGGAAAATGAAAAAGAACCCGATTATTATGAACTGTTTCTTGCTCCAGATTTGAGACTTATTACTCCAGACGTAAGTCCAATAGCTCTAAGTTATACAGAAACTCCAGAATATTTATCCACACTCCAGCCTATCAGAGTTCCGATTGAAGATATCTCGAAAATACATCAAAATATTTTTATAGTGAAAACAAAATACGAAGCCTTACTGCTTAACTTGGAGCATATAAAGAATGAAACTAGTTCAAAAATAACCAGGAAAATAAAACTGAATATGACACAGATCCTAAATATAGAACAAAAACTTAAGTTTTCCAATTCTTTAGAGCAGTCAGATTTTACCAACTTATGTAGCATAATGCTAGATTTAACTGAATTTCAAATAAATATTTTGCAATTACGAGCTGAAGAGAAAAACTCTGCCGTTGCAGAATTTCTGCATCTTTGTGATGAACTGTCAGTCAGCAATATCTCTTCACCTAGGACAGCTTTGAAAAATATTCAAGACACAGAAATGACTATTTTGTCGGAGAATCTTACAAATATTCCGCTTCTCCCAGAACAACGAAGGTTAAGAGCAGACGCACAGATATGTAAGCAATTTACATCCTCTCACAACTTCCATCCAGGCAGATTAACCAGAAATAAGGCTAAAGAATTAGGAATTGTTGTAAATGAACTTCCTGGTCAGGTAAAATAAACAAGGTCTGTGTTTTTTGTACATATTTTTATAGATAAAAATGTTCATTTCTCGAAATTTTTATTATTTTTCTTAAGGGGGGGAAGTTGTACCAGTTTGAAATATCATTGTTATAAAAATAAATCTTTGCTTAACAAACTACTCTGACGATACTAAAAAAGTTTATTACATATAGATGTTAGTTGTAAAAAGTTACGATAGTTATGTCATTCTGGCTTTATTTAAAATTGTTACGAATCTGTAATTTTAGTTTTACACATATAGTGTGATGTATATATTTTGATATTGTGTTAACTTATTTTAAATCTTTCCTACAGAAATTGGTTTATTAAATTGGTCTATTAAATTGGTCGATAATATGGTCAAATTATTTGATGAAATTGAATTGTTCGTTTAAACCTATATACTTTGAACAAACATTTGCTTTAAAATTGTGATTTGATATTTAAGCTGCAGGATTTATAAAATCTTAAATGTTCCATTTTGTGAGGAAATTGTCATCTTGCTTCGGAAGTGACTTTCTTTAGAAAAACTAATCATATAAAACCCAATAAGTTCGACAGGAATGCCTATCAAGATTTGAGAAAATACGATTCACATACAGATGATGGTTTGACGATCGATGCATAAATGTGTTAACAGGATTTTTGAAGCTTACGCTAAATTGAGAAAGGATACATTTATAAAATTTAAGTATTCCAATATATCCTACTTGTATACTTGTATATTCTATTCATTTATTTACTAATAGTAATTTACATTAATTTATTTAATAATATTTATGCTTGTGTTGTATAATAATAATAAAAATATTTAATAATATTTATTTATTTATTAATAACGTATACTAGTTGCTTGTAAAATAAAGAAGTGAAATTGTAATTACTTTTAAATCCAGCTGAAAGAGTTATCGAA
>JABUQX010094610.1:7500-22500 GCA_015478945.1 Trachelipus rathkii | reverse complement strand
TTGTTTTTGTTTTGAGTTGTGTGTGCATGCAAGATGGCAGCTTGCACAGGCGCGGGGGCTTGACTATCGACTTTACTAACATGCCGTGGCTTGCAAATCTAACCTGCATCCGATGGAACACACCCTCTCTAACTCTAATCCTTAACCTTTTGCTCCTGTCTGAAGACCCAGATGTCTAGGAATTCATCTTCTAACTCGTTTAATATGTCCACAACTATAACTTATTCATAATTTCGTTTTAAAGCCTTTTTATGTACCTATGTAAAACCTATGTAAACATAAAAAAGTCTCGCGCATTGCCGCTGCTGTAACTCTATGTTCTGTGGCTTAAAATCTTTCTTTCTCTACTACAATAAATCTTGTGCTTCTGCCTACTGTTCTCGTTGTAACCAAGAACAGATTTTCACCCTTTTTGAATACCTTACTACTTCTCACGAGACTGTTATATCTTCTCATCCAAATACTGAGGTCCTCTTATTTAGGGATTTCAATGTACACAAACAACACTGATTGGGGGCCTCTCATACTGATTTAGGTGGGGAGGAGGCCGAATCATTTTGCATTGTCAACGATCTGGAGCAACTAATTAAAGAACCACACACATTCCGGATCGCCCAACCTAATTCTTGAAACACTTGATTTATGTTTCACCCACTAGTCCTTCTCTCTATAAATAACACCACCTTCAACGCTCCTATTGGGTAAAATCTGACCACAACTTATATCTCTTAATTTTAATTACTTTCTCTCCAACAGCTCCATCCTGCCCTACGCGTTTTTTTCTGGAATTTGATCTGGCGATTGGGGGGCCCTTGCGTTCTCTACGCTAACTATAACGTAGAATGACTGCTTTGTCTCTGGTGACGCTTCAACTTTTGCCATTAAGGTGGGAGCTGTAATCGTTGATGGGATGAGCAGGTTCATTCCCTTTTCAACTAATCTTTCTCTCCTCATAATTCATGTTCGATCGTGCTTGTTCTCTGGCCATCCAGGCTAGAGACAGTGCGTATCGAGGAGTTGGAAAATTTTCGTTCTCTATCACTATTTGCTAATTTTCCTCTGCTAGAAAATCGTTGCAGGGGATTACTCTTCGTACGAGAAGCGGGCTTTCATCAACGACAAGTTGCGCTAACTCCTTGGTTCTCCTACTTACAATCTTTCTGGCCTCTTGCCAAAAAACATCGCTTAACAAACTTTCTGCTAAATCTGCCTTTCCTCCCTTTATTCGCTCTGATGGTTCTTGTTGCTAATTCTCCAACTGAAAAGGCCAATCTCTCGGCCTCTTCTTTTCTCTAGCTCAACCCTTTTTCTATCTCCTCCTTTTCCTCTTCCTCCCCTTCTCCTCTCAGGTGTCCTATTTCTTTGCCTGTGATTACATTCGAACGGGTGCATGGCTCCTAAAATCTACGAACGTTAGGAAGGCGGGGTGGCCCGGATTGGCATTCCTTCCCGAGTTTTGAGGGTGTGTTACGTGCTGACCCCGCCCCTCGTTCATCTATATTCTCCATGTCTCAATACTAGCACTTTCCCTCAGTGTTGGAAGCACGCACATGCCAACCTATTCGAAAAAAGGAAGCCGTTCTGACCCTCTAACTATCGCCCTATTAGCTCTTACTTTTATTCTATCTAAGATCTTTGAACCCTTCTCAACTCTCATTTCTTAGATCGTCTGGAATCTTATTCACTTCTTTCCGATCACCAGTATGGCTTTCGACGCTCGAGGTTTACTGGCGATAACTTTCCTATCTTACTGATTTATGGTTTCCGCCCTTAGGACTACGGGAGAGACTGGCGTGGTGGCGCTTGACATATCCAAGGCATTTGACCAGGATTATGGCACGCGTCACTGCTCTTCCAAGCTCCCCTCCTTTGGTTTCCTCCTTCTCGTTGTTTATTATGTCTATTTTTCTTTCAAATCGCTCAATATCGGCTGTTGTTGGATGGGGCGACTTCTTCTCCTTTTCTGTCAATATTGTGCTGTTCCTCAGGGTTCTGTCCTATCTCCTACTTCATTCCTACTTTTCATTAATGATATTCTCACTTCCATCTAACTCTATTCACTCAGTATGCCGATGGACTTCGACCTTCATCTTTCAACTCATTTCAATTCTGCTCCTTCTTTTACTTCTAGAATTGCCTCTCGTTTAACCTTCCTATTCTATTCCTCCGCTGATCGATAGAATTTTGGGTGGGGTGCGTCTGAACCTTGTGAAAATTCATTCTTTAAAAATCAAACTCCACAAATCTCCCTCTCTAAGAACACCTTCTAACTTTCCCTATCTCTTTCGACGGTTCTCGTGTCTCTCCTGTGACAATATAAGCATCCTTGGCCTTAACATAAACAAAAAAATGTCTTGCGAAAACCTCACATCACAACGGTTGCTTTAGGGCGGCCTCAAAGAAACTGGGATTCTGTTTAGACTGCGAGCTTTTTTCCTCTTCTCAGTTGCTCCAGCTATAACCAAGGCCTCATCCCGCCCTTGTATGAGTACTGCTCTCATATCTGGGGGGGTGGGCTCTGGTTTCACCCGGCTTTTGGATAGGGTCGAGTCAAAGGCCAAAGGCTTATAAAACTGTTCTTTACTTTCCAGTTCACTTGACCTCTATCGTTGCGGCGCGATGTTGGTGCTTTATCTCTTTCTAATAGGTACCGCAGCGGCAGGTGCTTGAGAGGGAGCTTATCAATCGCGTACCTCCACTTTACGTCGCCTCGTGAGCTAGGGTGCTGATATCTGCCTCATGTAGATTTGTGTTGATGTGGGTAATTCCAGGATAGTTCGCTGCGGTGCTTCCTTCTTTCCTGCCACATCTGTTCTGTGGAATTCTTTCCATCTTCCGTGTTTCCTGCTGGATTTAATCTTCCCACTCAAAGCCCTGCGTCTGTGCTCATTTGCGTGATTTACTTTAGTTGTTGACTTCTGAGGCGTTGCAACACCCCTCTTGAATAGGCTCTGCCGTGAGTGGTGGTGACACTGTAAAAATATATATATATATAGATATATATATATATAATATATATATATATATATATATATATATATATATATATATATATATATATATATATATATATATATATATATATATATATATATATATATATATATATATTATATATATATATTATATATTTATATAAGGCAAGATTTACTATGTTAGTGGCTTTTTTAAGAGCAAGCACCCTATATAAGAGGATGGTAATTTAGAATCCATATTTGAAATGATGTTTTTATTCAACATAAGTAGAGATATTCAATAAAAGTAAAGAAGTAACAAAAGTTCCTTCTGTTGAGATACTCTTTGCAGGCGAATTAGTAGTCACGGACTTTCCACGCGTCTACCTCCCTTTCCGACTCTTCTTTTGGAAAACTTGCTCTTGAGATTCGGAGTCGCGGACTTTTCCATAAATTTACCTCCCTTGCCGAAAGTTGTGTTTGAAGTTTGGAGGAGTTCTGGAGAGAGTATCTTGAGTGAATTTATTTCTTCTGATTCTTATTGTTAATTTTATCTGACTCTTTATCTGACTGACTGAAGAGTATCTCAAACGACGGGTTTATATATTATTTCATTTCGACTTATGCTAAAAATTTTGCTCTCGCAAATCTTAGCATAAGTACCTATATAAATTTATAAAATTATTTACAAATTATAATGGAGTACTACATAATATATATATATATATATATAATATATAATATATATATATATATATAATAAATATATATATATATATATATATATATATATATATATATATATATAATAAAAATATATATCTATGTATATATAAATATATATAAAATCAATATATATATATATATATATATATATATATATATATATATATATATATATATATATATATATATATATATATATATATATATATATATATATATATATATATACATATATATAAAATAGGACATCTCATCTCTATAAAATCATTAAGATCATAATGGCATAATTTGTTTGTTTTCGTATTGAAATCATTATATACAAATAAAAAAATCAATCTATTTGATTGCGTCAAGTTCATTTAATTTTAATAATTATACAAAAGATAAGTTAATTTATAGAAAAAAAAAAATGTGAAAAACAGTTAAATTTTATTCAAACAATTTTCAAATTTAAAATAAAATTTAAAATCTTTGTCTATTTCAAGCACCTGCCAATAATATCTTCTTCTTCTTCTTCTTTTTCTTCTTCTTCTTCTTCTTCTTCTTCTTCTTCTTCTTCTTTTTCTTCTTCTTCTTCTTCTTCTTCTTTTTCTTCTTCTTCTTCTTTTCTTTTTCTTTTTCTTTTTCTTTTCCTATTTATTTTTTTTGTTCAAATTAAGTTTCATTCAAAATATTGCGTTTACTTTGTCAGTCATCTGCAATATGTTTCTAACGCATATTGATGGTAGAGTGACAGAATTGCAAAGCAGGTGGCTAATTTTCCAATCTTCTTCCGTATCCTAGGTAGTAATTAACTATAGTAGTTCCCATCTTAGAATAGGCAATTCCAGTGAGGTGCATATTTTAAAAGAAAATATTAATTAATGTTAATTAATTTAGACTGTTTTATTGAATTTTAAGCACACATTAATTACATGTTAATTAATTGTTGATTAATTAATGTTAATTAATTGTTGATTAATTAATGTTAATTAACTGTTTATTAATGAATGACAAAATCAATTCCGTAAACTATTTAGAGAACAAGAATGCTATTTACCTAAAGTCAAGATAAATTATCAATTAGTTGCTTTAATTTGTTTTAAGTTAGATGCTTCCAAAGATACTGGTAGTGATTCCGAAATAGTAACCGTATATGCTAATTTTATTATTATAAAAGATAAAAAAATTAATAAACAATTTAGACAAAATATTGATGAAAATGAGAGTAAAAGTTTAATTACACATATCTGAGTATGAATGAATTTGATGATAAAGCAAACATATTATAATCTCACCTTCTAGTTCCATTCAAGAGCTATATATATATATATATATATATATATATATTAATATATATATATATAATATATATATATATATATATATATATATATATATATATATATATATATATATATATATATATATATATATATATATATATATATATATATATATATATATAATATATATATTATATATATATATATATATATATATATATATATATTATATATATATATATATATATACTTGTACACTTTTGTAATATAATTATGTAATTATAGTTATTTTCTAAATATATATATCCTAAATATATATATATATTATATATATATATATATATATATATATAATATTATATATATGTACATATATAATATATATATACTTATACACTTTCATATATAATATATACATAATCTATATATATTATATTATATATATATATAATATATATATAATATTATTACATATATATATATATTATATATATATAATATTATATATATATATATATAATATATATATATATATATATATATATATATTTATATATATATATATATATAATATTTATATATCTATATATATATAATATATATATATATATATATATATTATATACTATATTATATATATATATATATATATATATATATATATATATATATATATATATATATATATATATATATATATATATATATATATATATATAATATATATATATATTATATAATATAATATATATATTATTATTATATATATATATATATATATATATATATAGGTGGGAATGTTTTTAAAACATTTGGTTTAAACCATTGGTTTAAACCATGGTTTAAATCACTTTAAAAAAAAACAATGATTTAAACCATTAAAAAGAAATAGAAACAATTTTAAAAATATATTTATTAATGATTTTCTTTAGCATGTTGATATGTTTTTCTAAATATTTCAATTATAGAGTAGCTGAAAGGCAATAAAAAAATTTCTGGGATTTTTATATTATTGTGAGAAATAATATAATATATATATATATATATATATATAATATATATATATATATAATATATATATATATATTATATATTATATTATAGTATATTATATTATATATATATATATATAAATAGTATATTATATATATATATATATATTATATATATAATATAATATATATATATATATATATATATTATATATAATATATTATATATATATACATATATATATATATATATATATATATATATACTTAATATAATATATATATATATATATATATATATAATATATATATTATATATATATATATAGTATATATAATATAATATATATTATATATATAATATATATATATATATATATATATATAAATATAAATATATATATATATATATATATATATATATATTATATATATATATTATATAGATATATATGTATATATATATATATATATATATATATATATATATATATTATATATGGACATTATAAGTGTTGACTTCCGTTAATATTCAAGCAGTAGATTGATATGAAGATGAAGTCGGTTGGTTAGTTAGGTTAGGTATGTTTCGGTTAGGTAGTTAGGTTAGGTTAGGTTAAGTTAGGTTAGGTTTACCCAAAAATTTAATGTATTTACCCTAATAATAATTAAAATAACGATCATTAATTATTGATTTTCGCTTCTGGAGTCAACCACTTATAAATAGCCTATATACATACATAATTATATTATATATATATATATATATATATAATATATATATATATATATATATATATTATATATATATATATAATATATATATATATATAATATATATATATATATATATATATATATTTGTAATTTAACATGTTTAAAACATGATTCTTGTTTCGAGCCCTTGGGAATTCATTTTCTTCCCATTACTGCCACATTTCTAAAGTTTATAATAAAACTCATATGTGGAGTGTGAGGATTTGTGAGAAATGTGGCATGGTAGCGCAGTGGATTTTCTTTGTGCGTCATTATCATCTGTCATCCTTTAAAGAGAGTTCAAATATAAAGTGACATTGTCGTCATATCGCAATTGGTCATTAATTATATTTTTGGGTGCATTGCAAATATAATAATTTTCTTTTTTGGTAAAATAATAAAGTAAAACCTTTTTTTCAGATAGAGTTTATATATTATAATATACCCTCTTTTTTTACTTTGAGTTTATGTAAAACTCAAAAATAATAATTTTATATCAGTTTACAGTTATCAAGAAAATTTGAAATTTAAGAATCAAAAGAAATTTATTAAGGAATTTTTAAAATAAGTGTTAGGCATATGTGCATAACAGTTAACATTAGTGATTTTTTGCCTTTAAAATCTATTAAAAACCATTAAAAACTACATTAAAACCATCAAAATAGCATAAAAACCAAAAAAAATAAAAAAAACATTGGTTTATTTGGTTTATTTAAAAAAAACAACGGTTTTTGTTTTTTTTAAAAAAACATGGTTTTTTTATAACCCTATATATATATATATATATATATATATATATATATATATATATATATATATATATATATATATATATATATATATATATATATAGGGTTATTCAAAAATGCCATACATTATATATATATATATATATATATATTATATATATTATATATATATATATATATATATATATATATAAATGATTCGGCATTGATTGGACGCGTTGAAACCAGAAGGAAAATGAAAAAGAGAAGCACCAAAAGGAAGACAAGAAACAAAGAAGAAATTTTGAGGTAAGGGTTATTCAAAGTATGGGTTCTGGAAGAAATATTTTTGAAATATGTTTGTTAGTCGAGACGTTTCAGTAAAAACCAACTCTACAGAATTTTTTTTTTGATTTACCATTCAAGGTTCTAATATTTCAAAAATTTAAATTAAATTATTTCATTTTACAATCTGAGATACATAAGTAACAAAATGTTTCAACTACATTTCTTTATGGCATCTTTAAATAATAAAAAAGATTTGAAAACTTGTAATTCAAATGAATTTCAGTGGAAAATGTTAAATATTTAACGACTTGCATCTTTGATTATGATTTAAATGGACAATTTTTCCTAAGAATGAACCTGAAAACCAGTTTAAGAAAAGGTTATAGAAGATGATAAATCTGAAGACTAACCTTCTGGTATCAACTTGCATTGACAAGCCTCACCTCTGTTGAAAGCCCCAAAAAATAAAAAGGTAAGGAAAGAAGAATTTAAAGGCAAGATGATATCAATTAGAGCTCGTCCCACTGACAGGGTGAACACCCTTTCTGAGAGATTATTTTCATTAATAACTCAAGAACTAGCCTTTGGTTGGTGTCGGATGTACTGACAAGCTCATTCTTCTGGTTTGGAAGGCACAAGAAGGAAAGAGGAGTTTAAAGTCGAGATGATATCAGCAGCTCGTTCCACTGACAGAGTGATGCACCATTCCTGGAAGGTGATGAAGATGAAGATATATATAGTATAAACTTCGAAAATCTGCATAACATTGGCAGCAATGAAGAGGTAGGTGATAGTGAATGCGTGTGTGTGGGTCTGTTAGGGCTAGAGGAAATAGGCATTTTGGGGATAGGGTAATTAGTAAGAAGGTAATGGATAGAGTAAGAAAGTTGAAGAATGGTAAATCTGCGGGCATAGATGTTATTACTAGTGAAATGATCAAGAATGAAGGCTTGATGGTGATTGAATGGATTTGGAAGTTGTGCAACTAAGCGTTTATGCAGGGTATAGCTCCGAGGGATTGGAGGAGACCAGTAATAGTACCATTATATAAGGGTAAAGGGGATAATGAGAACTGTAGGAACTAAAGGGGAATTAATTTATTGAATGCTGTAGGTAATATTGATGTTGTTTTTTAGAACGAATACGTTGAGTGACTGAAGGACTGATTGGTGAAGAACAAGGTGCATTTAGAAGTGGTAGAGGATGTGTGGATAAAGTTTATACATTGAAACA
The DNA here is from genome assembly GCA_015478945.1 of Trachelipus rathkii. Taxonomy (NCBI): domain Eukaryota; kingdom Metazoa; phylum Arthropoda; class Malacostraca; order Isopoda; family Trachelipodidae; genus Trachelipus; species Trachelipus rathkii. Next base: position 13,558 of record JABUQX010094610.1, on the reverse strand, counting down.
AATGATTGAGAAAATGAGAGAGTTGAAGAATAAGTTGTATTTAAGTTTTATGGACTTGCCACAGGAATAGGACAGGATTAATGGAGAAGCTCTGTGTCAGGTGTAGTAATATATGTTGTTCTCGGTAGGATTCTGAATGGAATAAAAAATACGTATGACCATATATATATATATATATATATATATATATACTATATATATAATATATATATATATATATATATATATATATATATATATATTATATATATATATATATATATATATATATATATATATCATAATATAGATAATAGTGAAGCGTGTGTAAGAATAAATGGAGGTGAAAGTGTTGGTAATAGTCCTTTTGAGGGTAACCCTATCAGATATCGATTATTTTTTCCGATAATCGTAAGTTATCGAACATCGATGTTACCCATAAATATAACTATAATTTGCTCGAACATGTAAGAGTGACTTTGGCTTCAGCTAAATTTACATAAAATATTTTTAAAAATGAAATACGTATATATTAACTTAAATGTGTTATTTAAAATAAAATTTATTAAAAATAAAAAAAAAATAAAAATTTGAATGGTGCTACATTTGCGTAAATTTTACTTAATATCTTTTTTTAATACATATATATTTTATTTAATTTTTTTAAACTAATCAAATACTATAGGGTAATTGCAAAGCAAGTTGGCGTACATGCATGGGCAGACCGCTCGCTGAAGCGCTCGCTTCTAGTGCGCACTGCGCGCGAGCGGTGCCTTACAGTTCTTTTAGTTAAACGCTCATGCAAAAAGGTCTGCCATGAATGTGCGCCAGCCTGCTGTGCATTTACCCTATGGTATTTGACTAGTACGTAATATATATTATATATATATATATATATATATATATATATATATATTATATATATATATATATATATATATATATATATATATATATATATATATATATATATATATATATATATTATATATATATATATATAAACAATCTAGTAAATAATTCTTTATATTTATATGTAAATGTGTGCTTAAATTCTGTAATTAAAACGAGATAGCAAGGAGCTCTCTTACATGGCAATATTATAAAATCGATTAAAAAGACAATTAAATTTTTTATAATATCGATATCTGATAGGATTACCCTCAAACGGGCTATTGCCAAAGTGTTTGGTTAAATATTAATAGCGGAGTGAGGCAGGGAAATACTATGTCTCCTTCGTTATTTAATTTGTATATGTATGGGGTTTATGAAAAAAATTAGAGGCAGGGGAGCAGGTAAAGGTGTTAGAATGACAGAGGATGAAAGAGAGTGGAGAGTGATCCACTTAATTTATGCGTATGATTTGGTTTTGTGTAGCGAATCTGAAGAGAGTTTGGGATGATTGGTAGAGGGGTTTGGCAAGGTGCGTAAAAGGAGGGGCTTGAAACTGAATGTAGATTAGAATATGGTTATAGTAGTGAGTGAGGAGAGTTCGCGGTTTGAAGTTATAATAGATGGTGAGAAATATTTAGGATATATATGTTTGATGAAAAGGGAACGAATGATGTATAGTGTAATAGAAAAGTTATGAATGGTAGGAATGTGACTGGTGCAATTAAATCCTTATTGGATGTTAAGGGACTAAGTCTTGAGTGCGCTAGGATTTTCCATGAGGGTATGTTGTTATCTGTGTTAATGCAAAGTAGTGAAACCATGGTCTGAAATAAGAGGTATAGATCTAATGTACAATGTGTTCAGATTGACGAGCTAAGGGATGTGTTAGGGGTGAGAAGAATTGATAAAATAAGGAATGAACGCATTAGAGAGTTATGTGGTGTGAAGAAAGACGTAAATGAGAGAATAAACGAGAGTTCATTGAGATGGCTTGGTCATATTGAAGGGATGGATTATAATCAGTTGATGGTTAAGTGGATGTATAGTGGGTGAGTGTGCTGGGAATCGACTGGCTCTAAGGCCGAAGAAAAGTGGATTGAGTTAGTAAAGGATTGTTTGAAGCAGAGGAATGCGAGTTTGGTAGATGCAAGAAGAAAGGTGCATAACAGGAGTGAATGGCGGGGTTTTTGTGAGGGGGAATGATTGTGGTCATTGGTTAGGGGATAAACCCCACCTTGACGAGATACCACAATTGAGGTCCATCCCAGTCTCGTCAAACCCTAGTGTAGATTTTTCTGTCTGCGACGAGTTCTCACTTAAGGGTATAAAGGGGAAGGTAAAGCGTTGCTTTCTTTCCGACTTACGTCATGTTTTTCTTCCACTTTTCTGTTTCGGTATATGATAACGCACCTCACTCCCAATATGGGGATAGGAGGTAGATGAAGATTTTATATATATATATATATATATATACTATTATATATATATATATATATATATATATATATATATTATAATATATAATATATATATATATATTATATATATATATATATATATATATATATATATATATATATATATATATATATATATATATATATATATATATATATATATATATATATATGTATATATATAATATATATATATATATATATATATATATATATATATATATATATATATCTGAAGGTGTGTATGATTGTATTTATGAAAGAGTGAAAAATTTCGAATGAGCGGAGAAAAGAAAATATTTAGATCCTAATAGTCTAAGGATTTTAAAGTCTTATCCTTTATGTAAAAGAAATTTATTTAATTCATTAAGGTCATGAGAACCATGTAAATATTGAGACGTTCTGACCCCCCCCCCCCCAAAGTCTCCTCCTACTACTTACGCTAACGTGTAAATGAATTTTGTATTTTATTTTCCATTATCAAAAAAATAACAATATAAGGGAATAAATAAAAAATAAAATATCTTTCAGGAAAAACAATTTATGTAGATGGCAGAAATTTTTTTTTTTAATTTATTTGCCAATAAAATTTCATCGCATTATTAACTCCCTTTTTTGAATACCGAAAAACGTTCTTAGGTCATTTGTCAAAGGATTTAACTTCTATTATTTATTACTAAAAGCTTAACGTAAATTAATAGTTGAATCCAGCATTTAATGATATTTTTTGCTTACTTTTTAAGGAAAACAATTTAATTATTATTATTATTATTATTATTATTATTATTATTATTATTATTATTATTATTATTATTATTATTATTATTATTATTATTATTATTATTATTATTATTATATTACTAATTATTAATATTAAAATAATATTATAATTAATTATTATTATTCATATTATTATTATTATATTATTATTATTATTATTATTATTATTATTATTATTATTATTATTATTATTATTATTATTATTATTATTATTATTATTTACTTTTCTAAACCCGTAAAGTCGCATACCTTCAGAACTGAAAAGAATTTCTCTGGCATGTTGTATTATCCTTTTTTATGTCCAACACTGATTTCCTGACTTACAGCTGTGCTCATTCGTCGTGCATCAACTTCAGTGGTAAATTTTGGAACACATTCCCTTTTCATCTTTCCCAACTTTTTTGGGCTTGCATTCTTTCAAATGCCGTCAGGGACGTGTCAGCTTTTAGTTTGATTTTTTCTTTGCTTTCTAGTTTTTCTTAACTAATAGTAGGTATCTGACTCCTACCCATCAGAGGAGACACACATACACATGCACACACACCCCTATATATATATATATATATATATATATATATATATATATATATATATATACATATATATATATATATATATATATATATATATAATATATATATTATAATATATATGGGGCACAAAATCCAACTCAGCGTCCACGTCGTGTGCACTGGTAACGGAGGAGGAGGGATTTTTCTTTTCCCTCCTCCGGCAGAAGGAGATCTGGTTTTGGCAGGACAGGCCCAGCAATCCGCTGCTTGACATGACCTGCTTGTAATGCCCAAGAGTCAGCCTCGGATCAGGATAGATTTTTCGGCTCATGAACTAGGCGGCGAAATGGACTATGAATTTGGATGCATACCAAAAATTTAGATGTGCAACATTGAACGTGGCAACATATAGTTGCAAGGAGGATTAGGTAGTGAGGTTGATGGAGAGGAGGAGTATTGACCTGCTGGGCATGGCGGAGATGAGAGTGAGAGGAGCGGAGGAAGGATTAGAGATATGGGAGGGGATATGTGGTGATGTACAGTGAGTAGAGGTACAATGGACATTGGAGGAACCCAACTGGAAGTGGGATTCAAAGCGGACCTGGGATGAGCCAGACAATATCAAACTGAAAGAGGAGGAATAAATGAAAGACTTATGGTATGCTGTTTCAAAATTGGAAGAAATAATTAGCATGTGTTCCAGGTATATGCTCCCCAACCGGGATATTTAGATGAGTAGGGATGAGAAGTGAAGAAAATAGCATATGTTTCCTGAAATTGGAGATTTTATGCCACACACGGCCATGACTGGGAGCAGAAGAAACGAAAGCTGGAATAGGGAATAGGATGTTTCTGGAGAATGAGGAAAGAAATATATAGAGGGAGAAAGGCTGTTGGACTTCTGTGCGAGTGGGGTTTTTAAAAAATGAATACATACTTTTACCACAGAGCATTACATAGATACACCAGGTACAGATAGAACAGCAACGCGGGAGAGTTCGATCAGAAACTAGTTATGGATTATGTAATAGCTTCGGATAGGAGAATGATACTGAATGTTAAGGTCTTGCTTGGTGAAACTACTGATTCAGACCACAGACTGCTGGTGGCTGACTTTAGAATTAGATCAGAAAAGAATAATACTTTAGCCAAGAGAAAGATAGTAAAAGTAGAGTCCCTGAAAGAACAGAGTAAAAAAGATGCATTTAGAAATAGGGTAGAGGAGAAAATAAGCCATATATAGAGAGAAGAGATTTTTACAGAACTTTAAGAGAAGATAATAAAGGTGGCGGGGGAGGAGTTTGAATACAGATACGTAGAAGGTACAAAGAAGAGACACACGAGATGGTGGAACGAGGTGGTGGAGGAGACGATGAAGATAAAAACCACAAAAATGAAAAGATAGTTAAAAAGAAGAACGGTTCAATCAAGACATCAATATGTAGAGGTCAGAAATAGAGCAGAAATAGTGAAATGAAATGTAAAGAAAGAGGCAGCGATGAAGATGGCAGAGAAGGTAGCAGAAGATGCAGCAGGTAAAAAGAAGATATTTAAGATGGCAAGAACATATAGAACACAGAAGAAAAATCAAATTAATATTAAGAGTAAAGAGGGAGAAATCCTGGTGGAAGCAGAGGAAATAAATAACAGACGGACGGAATATTTTGGTGAGCTGCTAAATGAAGGAGAGGAGGAGGAGGTTGGAGAGGGAGGAATGTTGGAGAGAGATAAAGAAGAAAAGATGGAGAATGATATTACTAGATAAGAACTAGAAGAAGCTATAAAGATAATGAAAAATGATAAAGCTCTCGGAGAAATTGGAATGGCAGTTAAGCTGATTAAAGAAGGCTGGGAGGTGTTGAGAGAGAAGGTTTTGGAGCTTCTAAATGAGTGTTGGAGAAGGAAAGAGGTCCCAGAGAACGGGAAAAAACGATTATTATTCCAATGTATAAACAGAATAGAGGCTCTGGATAGTGCAAAAATTACAGTGGGATCCCTTTGATAGATCATACCGCGGAAATATATGAAAGTGTTGGAGAGAAAATTGAGAGAGAGAGAGAGAGAGAGAGAGAGAGAGAGAGAGAGAGAGAGAGAGAGAGAGAGAGAGAGAGAGAGAGAGAGAGAGAGATCGTAGAACCACTACTAAGAGAGGAGCAGCATGAATACAGGAAGGGTAAGAGTACGAAGAACCTTACGTTCCCCCTGAGACAGATTCGAGAGAAGATTTACGAGCACATCAGGAGGATCTATGAAGTTTTTATTGACTTAAGGAAAGCCTGACATGGTACCTAGGAGTGGCTTATGGAGGGTATTAGTAGAGAATTATGGAATGGGAAGAGATTGTGCGATGCACTGAAGAGTATGTACAATACAAAGTGGCAAAGTTCAATGATAGAATAGGTAAAAAATTAAAAACGGCTTGAGGTGGCGAAGGGG
>JABUQX010094610.1:0-2500 GCA_015478945.1 Trachelipus rathkii | reverse complement strand
ACAGTCAGAAGAAAAGGGAGGCCGAAGACAGTAAAAATGGGCTAACTCCATTTGTTGAAACAATTCGATTCTGTGGTAAGCAAAATATATCGTTACGTGGACATCATGACTCAGGTCGAATCGAACTCTCTTGGCCTGTGGTAAACGATGGCAATTTTCGGAGTCTTTTAAAATATCGTGCTAATGCTGAAGAATATGTTCTTTCAGAACATTTAAAAACTAGTGCTGGAAATGCCATGTATACCAGTTCCACAGTCCAAAATGCTCTAATTCAGTCATTTGCGCATCTCTTTCAACGTAAAATTATGCAAAATGTAAATAAAAGTAAATTTTATACTGTCTTAGCCGATAGGACGACCGATGTGTTCCCGAAGGAACAATTTTTGTTATGTGTGCGTTGCGTTGATATTGATACTTTTGCCGTCAAAGATTTTTTGTATTTCGTCTCAGTAAACGATTTGACGGTAATAACTTGCAAAATTAATTGAAGTAAAAGTAACTGAACTTGGTTTGGATTTGAACAATCTAAGAGGACAGGGGTATGACGGTGCAGCAGCAATGAGTGGTGAGTTCAGGGGGGCTCAGAGAGTAATAAAGGAAAAATGTCACTGCTTTTTGCAGTGCTTAAAATTATGCCTCACAAACTCTTCTAAAGTTCAAAATATTTGAAATGCAATTGAAATAATATCAGAATGTTGTACATTTTTTCTTACAAGTGCTAAGAGGACAAAAGTGTTTGAAGAAAAAATAGAAGAGCTTATCCCTAAGAGTAGCAAAATAGATTAAAAAAGTTTGCGAAACTCGCTGGAGCCAACGGAATGAGTCGGTTTTATTATTTAAAGAGATGAAAACCCGATAATAGCAGCTTTAGAACAAATAAAATGTGAAGTTGGAGATCAATCGAAAAAAGCTACCTCAATTCTAAACAATGTATATATTGCATCTTTTATGGTTTCCTTTTTGTTTTAAACAGAATATTAAGTTTAACATTCAATCTTTCAAAACGATTGCGAACACAGGTTATTGATTTGGTGAGTGCATATAATGAAGTGAATCTAGTTAAAACTAAACTTGAAACCATCAGAGAAAATGCAACATTAGAATTTCAGCATATTTTTGAAGAATGTGTAAGCGCATCTGAATCTGAGCTGGGTATTTAAATTGCTGTACCAAGAATTAACAAATTCCAAAAATACAGACCCAACATTCCTACTTCTGACCCACAGACTTATTATCGCACATTCATTTTTATATCATTTTTGGATGATTTAACATCAGCATTAGGAAAGAGGTTTTTAAGTCAAAGAAATTATATCTTCCTTGCACTTTGTCACACCGAACAGGTGTAATGTGCCATCTGAGAAGATAAAAGATGTAACATTTTACAAAGAAGATCTCGAAAGCCCAATTGAGGATTTAGGAAAAGCAGAATGGGATTTATGGAAATTGAAATGGAATCAAAGCCCAGCTCGTCCAAAAACAGCAATAGACGAACTAGTTTCTTGTTCGAAGTCACAATTTACAAATATTTACATCTTGTTGCAAATACTATCAATTTTACCAGTGTCTACTGCTTCAGTAGAAAGAAGGTTTCAACATTATGACTTCTTGAAAACTCATTGAGAAATACTATTGGAGATGAAAGACTTACTGGACTTGCCCTCCTCTACATACATCGAAATATTGTCATAAAAACTGAAGATGTTATCTCGGAATTTGTTCACTCTCATGCCTGGCGATTAAAGTTAACATCAGGTAAGATGATTTTAGAAATTTATATCAACTATTCTCATTTTTCTTAGAAATTTAATATTAAGTCCTTCCACTTTAAATATATATATATATATATATATATATATATATATATATATATATATATATATATATATATATATATATAGTATATATATATATATATATATATATATATATATATACACATATTATCTTACATATTACATGAGCATGCCATATGAGAGGGAGCAAGAGCATATATATAAAGATGAGAGAGGAGAGAGAGAGAGAGGAATGGAGAGAGAGAGAGATAGATAGATAGATAGATAGATAGATAGATAGATAGATAGATGATAGAGGAGTAGATAGATGAGATAGATAGATTGTGTTACAAGTTGAGCGACCCATAGAAACCGATTTCTTGGTCCCTGGCAAAGGGAGTTTTAGAGATATCGTATCTTTTCAAATTTGGTCCCCTATGACGTAACCTCTTCGTCCAAGAGGTTACCTATACATGCGTCCCCGGAGTGGGCGCTGAGCACCCAAATTTGGTTATGGAATTATTGATGGAAAATAAGCAGCCGATATGTTTCTGCGTATATTATACATATATACATATATATATATATATATATATATATATATATATATATATATATATATATATATATATATATATATATTGAAGTGGCTTGCTTTTACCACTCTCAAAAAATACTTTAATAAGTTGGTTAACTGAATTATGAGAATAAGTTTAGTTCAACAA
>JABUQX010094609.1:0-26148 GCA_015478945.1 Trachelipus rathkii | reverse complement strand
AATTATGTGGACTAATCTTAGTGCAATCATTATTTCCCCCAGAACTGGAAATCGGACACTCCCTATTCCAGTAACACCTCTAAAAGCAGTGGGCAATATAGGACTCTTCTTTTTGTCCAACAGATGGAAACAGCTGGCCGATATAAGGCTCACCTCTGCCCCCGTATCTACGAAGGCTGTAAGAGGCTCCATAGGTGGTTGATCCACTATGGTGACTTGTAAAATCAAGGTCTTTTCGGGAGCTCTTATGATATGATAGTGAATAATATTCTCTGAGAATATATCCTCCCTTTCGGTTTCGTTCCCGTTCTCTTCTGGGAGTGGCGGTTCTGCTGGTTCATTATCTTTTGCACGATTAGTTTCTATCAACTCTGGGGTGTCCTCCCCTACCTGGTCATCTTCATTTTCTGAGGGAACGTTTTTCTCACTAACTGTAACCAATACAGAGACCTGTTGTAATTTATCCTGCCCTTGTGGGCTCTCAAAGATTGTTATTGGGGGCACTTGAACCGAGGTTGTTTGGTGTAAAATTTCGCGGGGAATCTCCTGTGACTCTCTAGGATCATCCTCCTCAACATCAATTCCCCAAGATTCCCCTTCATATTCGACTACTACTTCTGCTGTTGTTGCTGCTTCTGGCATGAGGTCTTCCATGCCAGAGCTCCCTCGTTTCCCGATCTTTGTGGGCAATCTTTACCGAGGTGTTCTTGTTGACAAAAGGGACATTTTATCCGTGGTGCCGCCGCTTGGGTTCGGCCATTAGGACAATCACCTACCAAGTGTCCTACTTCTTTACATTTCAAACAAAGGTTTTGTTCCAAATAACACTCTTCTATAACATGACCTCGTTTACCGCAATACATACACTGTGGCCGATTCCAACAATCACTCATGTTATGCCCTCTCTTTTTACAATGGTTGCAGGTTGGAATTGAGGAGCCATTTTGGTTTCTTTGCTGATAATTTCTTTGCCCGTTTCGAAATTCTCTTGTTGGGATTTGATTTGAGGGTTCATATCTTGGTGGTCTATAGTTATTTGATGTTATGGGGTTTGCATTCTGCACAGCATTGTTGTTATTTCCTTGAGATGTTACAGCTCTGAGCTGTGGTTGGGTTTGCGATTGTCGGCAACAACATATTCCCTCTTGGTTATCATATCTGGGTAGCGCCATTTGATGTTGTTTTGGGATGGTGGACATTTGTAATGATTGGGTAAGGTCAACTATTTCCACAGCCGGATTTTCTTTCTTCTTATCTCCTCAGTATACCTTGTCCACCATTATTACTAACTGCTCCCAAGGAGTTACTGAACCCTGAGTAACCTCTACTCCCATTAATGCAGTTTCCACTCGAGTCTTAACCACTTCAGGTACACTATCCAAGAACTTTTCTCGCACCATGGGCATTCTCTTTACCTCATTTCCTGGAAATGCTCTTTGTGCCAATCCCAACAATCGTAAAGCAAACAGGGGCACATCTTCTCCTTCTTTCATTTCTGCCTTCGTAAATTCAGCTGTTTCAGTATTGGTCTTCTTCTTAAGTTGTTCCCTAAACCATTGCAAGAGTTGGGACTTTACAAATGGATATTCGGCTGATGTCGCAGCTACTATATTGTAAGCCTCTAAAGCTGAACCCTGGAGGTGACTTCCCAATAAGGATACCATTCCTTCTGTTGATCCCGGATACTGAACAGCACTGAACTGCTCAAATCGGTCAAAAAACTGGACCATTGTTTCACCAGTGTCCATTCGAAACTTTCCCAAAGGAATCATTTTCTTTGGTTTCTTATCGACCTCCATAGCGGATATCAAGGCAGTCATCTTTTCCATCAGCTTGGTGTTCTGTTGCAACACTGATTGAAAGAACTGAGCATCCACGGTAACTACCGTTGGACTCTGAGTCGCTCTTTGATTTTCTGGATCTGAATTGACAACACCGGACTGCACATGATCTTGGTTTGGTGGAAATGGGACGGAATCCGTTGGTGGTGTTTTCCCATCTTCGGTCTTCCCGTCACCTATTAAATCATTCATCCCGTCGGTCATGATTGTGGGACGATAGTGGTGGCTGAATGACACTTTGTCAACACTCAGCCGCAGAGCCGGTAGTATTCCTATAAGAAACAACTACGCTCTGCTACCACTTTATGTGGTAGGTTTTTGTCCCCACCACAATAGAAAGCTGCGCCCACCTGTAAATCTGGACGAGTGCACTGCTTTCCTGAAAGGGTCAGTCGCAGAATGGGGATGTTCCACTGCAAAGAACCGACTTCTTTCCTGGGTGGAGTAGATTTTTCTTTCGGCAGTGGAAGGTCTTTGTTCTTATATGTTGTTCCTTCCAGAATCTCCGGCTCTCTAAAACATCTACTGGGATTTACAGCTACTTCTAAATTGGCAATGGTTACCTATTAAGATATATATATTGAATCAATTTGTTCTAAAAACCAAGTAAAGTGTCGTCAATTATTTTCAGAATATTCCAGCAACAATGCTCTCGTGAGTACTCACACTATCTCTTTCCTTTACCACTATTACCAAACTTATGACTTACAACTTAACATCCGCTGCATTGTTAGAAAAAAACAAACCCAGGTAATGGCCTTTAATAACTAAATAAATGGTTTTTGTATTAAAGTAAAGGAAATAAATATATATTTAAGAAATATTTATATGTAAAGTATATTAATTTAAAGAAAATTTATATGTAAGAAATTTTTATATGTAAATTATATTGAAAGAAAATTTTTTATTTAAGAAATTTTTATATGTAAATTATATTAATTTAAAGAAAATTTATATTTAAGAAATTTTTATATGTAAATTATATTTAAAGAAAATTTATATTTAAGAAATTTTTATATGTAAATTATATTAATTTAAAGAAAATTTATATTTAAGAAATTTTTATATGTAAATTATATTAATTTAAAGAAAATTTATATTTAAGAAATTTTATATATAACAATACTATTTTTAAAGAAAATTTCTATAAGAAATTTTATATGTAACAAATGAAATAAAATCTATATTTAAGAAATTTTATATGTAGATTATATTATTAGTGATAAATCTAGTGTTAATGAAAATAGTGAGTGTTAATAATTGGTGTTAGTATTAATGTTATCGTTAATAATACTGTTAGTGATTGTAGTGATAATGATAGTAATGATAGTGATAGTATTATTAATAGTAGTGATATTTATATTTGCATATATATGTTGTGTATGTGTATATGTATTTAGGTTATGAATATGTATTTATGTATATATATATATATATATATATATATATATATATATATATGTATATATATATATATATATATATATATATATATATATATATATATATATATATATATATATATATATACATGTATCTGTAACTTCTGAAAATCTAATAGTCTATATATATATATATATTTTTAAATATATTTATTTATTTTAAATAAAAGCGTTAGAAGAATATCTTGAGCACTCGCCAAACAAAGCGGGGTCCCAGGTTCGCGCAGCTGGTCGGGTGGGAAAATGTGAGCTATTCTCTGCCTTTCTTAACCAGGCTTGGCTTCGTCCTGCTCGGATTTTAAAGAAAATTTCTATAAGAAATTTTATATGTAACAAATGAAATAAAATTTATATTTAAGAAATTTTTATATTTAAATTATATTAATTTAAAGAAAATTTATATCTAAGAAATTTTTATATTTAACAATACTATTTTTAAAGAAAATTTCTATAAGAAATTTTATATGTAACAAATGAAATAAAATCTATATTTAAGAAATTTTATATGTAGATTATATTAATTTAAAGAAAATTTATATCTAAGAAATTTTTATATGTAAATAATTTTTAATAAAAACTTTATATTTAAAAAACTTTATGTTTACGAAATTTTTATATGTAAATAATTTTTCAATAAAAACTTTATATTTAAGAAAAAAACTTTTATGTTTACAAAATTTAAATATGCATTTATTATTAATTTAAAGAACTTTATCGTTAATAAGTTATATATATGTAAATAATATAAAAATGACTTTTTAACAAAATTTAGTTTAAGGTACCTTGGGTAAAGAAGACATATCTTGGTATGGAACTTCCACAAGTTTCAGAAATATGGGGAGTCCTCAGAGGAAACCCTTGTTTGTAGAGGGGTTGGTACCCAATCCGAAAAAGATAATGGTCAAACCCAGAATAACTTCTATCACTGGGACCTGTGAATAAGACACACAAATTAAAGTTAACAGAAAATTTCCCTCAGAGAAATTACTGATTACTTTACAATTCAGATGTTCAACATAATCCTATACGTTACTTTATAGAATGACATCCGAATTATTATAGATATAAATTATTTACAAAGCAACATTAAACAATAAAAAACTATCATAATTTCCAAAAACAAACAACAAACAACAACAAAGCTTATTAATTTAGCAATTTAGACAATATATTTATTTTTAAGAAATTTAAATACGAATTTAAACACAAACAATGAAACTTCATCTTACCCTTTTAGGGAACGAGATGTGATGTTTCTGGGTTCTGAACGTTTTCTTCTAGTGTCTCCTGCTGGCGGTGGTAAATATATATTCTTAGAGGATAATATTTCCTTCTCTCTAACTCTCTCTTGATATAACTTTCTCGATGAGGATTTTTAATTATTTCTTATCTGTAGGATGGGGAAGACAAAGTATGTTAATAAATATAATAATACTATTTATACGGTATATATATATATAATATATATATATATTATTATTATTATATATAGTAGATAATAATTATATATATTAATATATATATATATATATTATATATATATATAATTATATATATATGTCATCCTCCAGATAGCTGTCCCCTGTATATAAAAAACTATGATAGCTACGTAAAACTGTCTACATTTTTGAAATCAGCGCACATTGTAATGGAGGAAAATGAAGAAGAAATAGAATAAAGTGCGATAAAAAAGATAATAAAACAATAAATAGGCTTCATATAATTATTCTCTCGTTCCCCCAAATTTTCGCGTTGCAAAGTCATGAGTCCCCAATATTTTCTTTTTCTGTTTAACCAACCATAATTTTTTTTGGCCGCGCAACACACACCTTCTATGATAGATAGATGTCTAGAGAAGAAATTAACATTTTTTTGGTGACCTGACTAACCTACCTATATGCAATTTAATTTTTTTCATATTTAATTTAATTTTAATTTTATTTTTTAATTTTGCCACTATTTTTAAAGTTTCCCCTAAAGATATTGAAAAGATATAAAGAAAACGCTTTACTTTTATGGTATCATGTTTTAAATTAAGTTTGGAAACATACGATTATAACTTATTTTTAGCATCTCTTCTTTTTTAAAATTTTAAAATGTCAATTGTTGTTCACCATCTTTGAATTAACTCGAGGGTGGTGGTAATTTCGTCAGTATTGTTTTTTTTAGATACAGGGGGCACTTAATCTGGAGCTTTTTCATTATATCATATATTATTATTTATATATATATATATATATATTAATATATATATTTATATAGTGGCAACAAACTTATTTATATTATTATAATATATCTAATATCACTATTAGTAATTATAGATAATATTTGATATTTTAATATATATAATACTTATGTATATATATATACCATTATATATCATACCATAAAGCACCACTTTTTTAACTTGATTATACTGTTAGGATATACTTCGTCTCATATTTTCCATATTACACTTTTTGGACTTTCTTTACTGTAAAATAAAGGCCTATAGATAGGTCATAAGCACACCAGAACTAATTAATAAGTAATTCTTAATATATCAAATAGCTTTAATTAAGGTTTTAATAAAGCTCATTTTAGATCGCTTGAAGGGGTGAACCGGACCACCATTGTGGGCTTAATTGGGCCATCTTTATTTAAATCAAACTTTTTTAATTTCTTAACAATTTAATATTTATTGAATCATGAGTTATGTTTTTCACTATTTCGTAATTATTCTATAAAAAAAAAATTAAGAACAATTTCAATAATGACAAATAAAATAAGATTACTAAAAATGTTAGAAGATCTAGGGGAGACGTGGGACAAATTTACACTTTTTTAAGAACTTTATATTAAATCATATAAATTTCTTTTTTATTTAATTTTTATATTAAATATAAGTAACTGTTTTTTATATTAAATAAGAATAGCAATAGTGGCCAATTCACCTCCATCAAATTTTTATGGGGGGAGGTGAATCGGGCTAAGTTGGGTAAATGCGAACAAAAAATTTACTTTTGCACAGTTTAAAAGCTACATACTACTGTTACACTGAAAAATAATATTTATTCTGTCATGAACTTTTCCATTTTATACAAAGTTAAACTCAATATTTCAAAAGCGAAATCTCATTTAATACATTTTATAAAACTACCTAATATAATATATTATATTTTTTAAAAATATAAAAACTCTTAAGAATTAAAGATAATCTAAAAACTTGTATGTAGCTGTATCTACCGCATGGCTATTTAATGAGAAAAATAATATACTATATTTTTTTTTATTTACGTACATACCCGCCAGACTTATATAACAGACTGCGAATATAATTCCGTCACCGTACCGGATATTCGGTATCCGGTGTTTAACTTTCCAGCCTCTGATATTCCGGTGTATATCTCGGCTATCCGGCTTAATTCACTATCCGGCCCATCCCTACAAAAAACATGACTACTGTTCCCCACCCGCCGTGCTCACTTGACTTGGCCTCCCTATGAGTTCTACCTCTGTTCCCTAAATTGCAAACTGGTTGAAAGGGCTATGCTTTAACGCCCAATGAAAGAAATCTAAGTGGAATCACAACAGGTGTTGAATACGCTACAGTCAGTGGACTTTCAAGAGTGCTTTCAAAATGGAAAATCACTCTAAAATCATTGTTACAGCCCAAGTTGACGCTGGAATTAGAATGTAAGGGATGTTCTCATTTTAAAGTAGAAATTCTCAAATATTTTGGGTATGCACTTCATATAGGACTCTTTGTGAGAGTTTGGACTGATGCAATGTTATCATTTAGAAGATCACTACCTATAGATAATTTCAGCATGGGTTAATCTTAGCATGTTAAAATTCGTCTCTCTAACTTGTCATTTTCTATTACCTCATTTTTACATATATTAGTTATTTTTATTATTATTTTGTTACTACTTTATTATTTCTATCTGATATTCTGTTGTTTTAATAAAATAATTAGACTTATTTATATTTGCAAATGATTATTTTTTACTTTATTTTAATAGGAAAAACCAGGTCCTTACATCTTTACTCCTGAGTGTGCAATTTGTTTAGAAACTATGTGTGGACAGCATGTGGAATCGTTGCAAGTATAAATTGCTTCTGGCAAGGTGGGCTGCTGAACATGTACTGAATTTAGTGTTCTGGCGCTATGGTGCTTGGAGGATTGAACACCTCAGACAGCATTGTTATGCAAAGGCTATACACAGATGTCTATGACCTGGTATTTCGTTATTGACCTGGTAAACTTTGTTTGAAACATTAGTTTTAGGTACTATATATGATTATCGTACCATGGATTGTTCTTTAAACTTTTTAAAGTTTAGATAAAGTAAAATAACTTCTTGGACGGGATGGTTATTTATCATAATTTTCTATCAAAATGGTCTCCTTGAAAAATAAATAGTAAAAAAATCATTTAGTTGTAATATATTATATATATATATATATATATATATATATATAATATGCTATATTATATTGATGATATAAATATATTATATATTAGTGATAGATATATTATATTTTACTAATATATATATATATATGACTATATATATATATATATATATATTTTATAACATATATAATTATAATACTATATTATATCATATATTATCGAGGTGGGGGCACCCGCGTCATTTTAGGGGTAGTCCGCATGGACGCACCCCTCCCCCCGCACCCTCGGACCCGGGAAAGAAAGTTAGCCTACAACTTTCCGCCTCCCATATCTAAAAAAAAAGTCTCCTAAAAAAAGTTAATACAACGCCTAAAATAGAGGCACGTCCAAAAATATTTTGAAATAGGAGAAAATTAACGTATAGAGAAGAAAAAAATTGGAATTATAGCATTCAACACGTTAGTGAACTTGCTGTAAACTTTTTATTTTTATAACTTATGGGTTAACATAGGTTTTTTTTTTTTTCTTCTATTTGTTTCATTTTATTTTATGGTTTCTTAAATAATAAATTATTAGAATGTTTCTAGAAAAATTGTGCTTACAATTTTCTCAATTATATACATTTGTATTTCTTTCATTCGTTTAGCCTTTCTTACCTTTCATTTTCTTTGTGTCTTTCTCTTTTTTATTGTTTTTCGGTCCTGTCTTCGTTAACTCGAGTCCTCAAAAAGAAAGGTCACTGGGAAAAAATTAAAGGTTTAAACCCCTTTTATGACGCTTTTTTTTACCGAACGGCCTAAGGCATAACAAATCTTTAATTTTCACCAAGGATGTAAAGGGACGGACCTGATACTGTAACGGCGACGTGCAAACACAACATGGATCTATACATCTATAAATGAGGAGGAAAACAACCCACCTGACCCTTGTCTGTATTATTTCTCGTTTTTTTTTTTGGTTCTATTTGTAATAACTCTAAGTTTCATTATGTTAGTAGTCTTTTATTAATTATTTTTTTAGATATTATGGTTTCAAACAGCATTCATAATGTAATATTATTACCAGTGATGACCCCTTCACTGGAAAATGTAGGCTCGAAATATAATGGTCAAAATTTCAAAATGAAGGATTACTTTAGTATATAACAATGGCGAAAAATTAGAACATCAACGTTGGGGGTCTTGTAACTTTTTAAAACTACTGAGGTCGTTGCCTAACATGTCTTTTAAACTTTTAATTTGTAGTAGTAGAACATGATACGACAGGATTATCTGAAGCAAGAGAGTCCAATATATCAGTTTATTCCTACTTTTCTTGTTCGACTCAAAGTAGGGCATGAAAATTCCTGAATACTGAGTTAAAAAAATTTAACTTTATTTTTACCTGATTGGGCAACATATTCTTTAATTTCAGCCCACAGATGTAACAGATAGTAACCTACGAATAGAGCAAGAGAAAGACCAACAACATTTCTCTTGCATATATTCTACGTTTTTTTTTGAAAGAATATATACTAGTACACGTCCTAACATTTATGTAAAACTGACATATGTAAGACAGTGAAACCGATACTTGAAAGAAGTAACCAATCTAGTTTGCTCTCAAATAAATTATTCAAAATATGTAAGTTAGAAAATTATAACAACACAGCTTGAACGTTGTGAACCTTGTTGGTACTCTTTTAACTTGCAGTGACAGTAACTGGCAACAGTTTTTTAAATTAAGATATTAGAATGTACGGGGACAGTGAACACCCGTAGTGAAGAGATCTCCAAACTATCCAGTTATAATCCTTACCTTTTCTGCTGTGCTTATGCGACTCCAAAGTCGTAGGACTCCAGAATACTTGCACCGGTGGCAAAGCCTCTATTTAATACTTCTCTATTAGCGACCTTTGCACCTCCAGCGCGTTCTTATCGCAAGACGATACGCACCGTCTTCCCGGGAAACAAAATCTGGTTTATTACTATATTAGTGTTCAATTCATCATTGGACGTGTAATGGACTAATTCAAAGACTAATAACCATACAAGAACGATATCCAGAATAATGAGATAGAAATATACTAGAAACACACGATTGATTCTGATTTTTATTCTATCGATTTTTGTTCTGTATTAAGACCTATTCATTTATCCTAAACAAAATACAAAAGCGTTCCTAAATAATTAATTTATTAAAAATGTGTATATGTACATATAGATTGAAGTATTTAACAAATTCAAGTGTATTTCTGTACTTCCTCCTCTATGTGTCTTACAGACGAGACACAGAGTCTATAATTACCTTTCAAAAAAGATCTAGGTTGCTCAAATTATAAAAGCAGTCTAGTGACGCTCTTTGCCCTCAAAATATCCCACCAAACTAAATATTTTCGCTCTACGAGTGGCAGAAAGGGAGAGGGTTGCTCATTATTATTTTATGAACAAGTTCAACAAATTCGGCCTATGCTGAAAGGACAGATGTCCTTGTTGAGAGGAGTGCTGGTGTTGTTAGTTCGCAGCAGTCCAATGCTAATTTAAGGTCCTCACTAAATCATTCTGCCTCCCTTCTGAAATATTTGACCACCCTGTCCACGCAAAGGGAAGGTCTATTGTCAAGAACTTTAGTTAGAATCATGAAAGCCTCTACCTCCTGCCCAGAGTCGATGCTATGCTACGTATCAGCTCGGTAGCTAATATATACTCTCAATAATATATATATTATATACTATATATATATTATAATATATTTAATATATATAACTCTTTAATAGTTAAATTTAAGTATACTTACTATAATATATGTATATATATATATAATATATATATACTTATATACTATTATGTATACTACTATATTTATATATATATAGGGCTCGGCCCGTGACGGCGGATTTAGCCGTTAGGCCTTGTACCCCAAAAAGGACCTTTCTCGAAGGGTTCCCCTGACAGGGCGAAAGTCCTTACTGGGGGTTGATGATTTTTATTATTTTATATATATATATACTGTATATATATATATATATATATATAACCTAACTGTAATAATATAATATATATATATATATATAAATATAATTATATATAAGTACTAAACCTAAATATATATATTATAATATTTTTTTGATTTCAATTATAATATATTAATAATATATTAGTGCATCATTAATTATTAATATGTGTGAATACATATCTGTGTGTTGAAAAAACCAATTATTGAATATATATAAACTTCTATATTTATATATATACTATATATATTATATATATTATATATATTATTATAATTTATATATCATATTATAATTATATATTATATATATATATACTATAATTATATATTCTAGTAGGGATGTATCGGAACCATGTTCCGGCCGGAACCTCGATTTTTTAGAAGTTCCGGTCCTGGCTGGAACTAACTTGGCGGCCGGACTAACGGACTTTCTACTTTTTCTAATGTCTTTCTTAAAAATCTCATAATTACTAGAAACATTTACTCAGTTAGATTTTGCTAAAAATATATAAAAATTTTATATTATAGTTCAACACAATTCATGAATCCATCCTTGAATAGCATATTGCGCTAGTTGATCGCAATAACTTTAAATATGAAACAATATTTTTCACACTCGAACGGTTAGCTTTAATAACTTTTCTCTAAGAACATGTGTCTTTGTTTTTTGTATTTTTTTTGTTTGTTGAGATTTTTTATTTTTTTTTTATTATTTAGACACAAATTGCTTTTTTAATTATTATTTTATCAAAATTTAGTAAATAATACAATTAAAACCTAATTAATTATAAGTTTAGTACATATAATTTTATTTAGTTTAATTAAGTTATTTAAATTATATATTTCGGTATTGTTTCTTAACACTTTAATCTTTTTATTCTCATAAAACTGTACAGGTTGTAATCCTGCATTGAGGAATTTCAAGCAAAGATATATAGATGAATTATTATCATTAATTAGGTGATAGCTATACATAATTATATTTATAAAAAAAATTGCTAAAAAATTTTTATAAAATCACGTAAAAATAGTTGATTTAAATTCATTTGTTTCTTTTGTGCGAAGGTCCCTTTTGAGACACGACTGTTGGAAACGTAAATTTGTTTGAGAGGTTTTTATTATTATTATTATTACTTATTATTATGATTTTTTATTATTTTATATTATTATCTGTTATTATTATTACTATTATAATTTTTTTATCATCAATGCATTATCAAACATCGTGGCAGCAGTAGCTTTAATGGCTCTTGGTGGACTTGTAGCAAAAGGAATATTATGTCCGTTGTAATAATCGGTAATGGCTTATGCACAGCCGGTTTTCGTGCATTCGGATCCTATTTTTGCATATTCCCTAGGGAATGACAAATTCTGTGCGCACTACTAGGCTGATATAGACGTTACAATCCGATATATCTACAGTGCCAGCAGTCTCTGTGTCGAGTATTCCGAGGCAGTGTGCATAACTTAGTACTTTTACATGTATGGATGCAATGACCTGGACGATGTCTATATCCATCTGAAATTACAGTCGGATGGTCTGTCATTGTTTACCCAGGGTGAATGAACGATCTTGTACGAGAGTTGCATTTGTCGAAGTTGTCCTCTGAAGCTGTTTGGCTTCGACGGTTGCATGAAAATGCGACTACTTGGACATGGGCACAAAGTACACTTTTATCGTAACAGAGAGCAGAGCTGCGGAGGTTTTCTCAGTCAAGTGGTACTTGTGCAATCAGTGAAGTTGCCATGGCTACAGTCGCTATTGGGCACTCCCAGCATACCGTGTACGTGAGTGGGAACTGGTTTTGACACTTTCAAGAGCAGTTTTAAGTGTTTTTACAGAGGGCAGAGATATGCTCGGGTTCCAGTAGGGACTCGCTCGCGCGCGAAGGATGTTCATATTTATTTCAATGGACAGCTTTAGGATAAGGCTTACCAAGATATCATGTTCACTGAGCTGTTAATATGCTCTCGTCTATTCTCAACATTGGTAAACATTCCTCTATGCTCGTGTACGACAGCGGGTTGTAACCAATATCTCTTGCCCTCTCAATGTGCTATTGGATAGCCGGGCGACAAATAGGTATCCTCTGGACCAAGAGAAATGGGCACTTGGACAGGTGAGCAGGTAACATTTCGCTACGGTGAACACTTTACCGCCATGAGACATCAGCTCTTACTATCCACTAAATTAAAATTGGTTTCTGACTAACATTTGTGTGATAGCCCTTAGACCATTGATGGTGAATGCTGTTCCGCACGAACTCTCAATATATGCTCAACGTTTCCTGGTCTGAGTGGTACAGGAAGAAAGCTGGATATTGACTGGACCCACAAGATGAGGTGACTCTCTCCGTGACGCTGCCTTGCTAATACAAAGTGACTGTGTTAAAGGTAACAGTGTGGAAGGTAATATATCCTAGATGTAGTACTATTGAATTTTATAGTGTGGAACAGGAAAGCCGAGATACCTCTACTAACACTGTTACTCGCAGATTATGCTAGACTAGTTTTAGTGAGTTCCTCAGTGGATTTACATGTAGTTAGTGATGAGCTTTTCTGTCTCGCGACTCTTCCTTACATTTTCTCACATAGGCAAATTATCTTTCCTCCACTACATTTCGTGGCACCATAAAGGTGTGTTGAGTGTCATGCAGTGTGGTTACCTGTGACACGACTTCCTTCGAAGATGTCTACTCTCAATGGAAAGGACGTTACAGAGCAGTGAAGTCTCAATATGATGGTCCCGACTATTTTGGGAGCTTGATGACGGATATTCAGAACTCATACAACAAATAGATCGTTACGAAGGAGAAGTTACTACCCGCTAGGTCATGCTATACATTACTAACCCATCCTTCTATTAACATTCATTGTTGTCCATTTACCCTTTATTATGTTGATAATTATATGTCTTAACATATATCTATCAAAGACATGTACATATCATTGTGATTTGTTTCTCTCCCCTTATATATCCCATAATATTAATATATATATATTTATATATATATATATAGGCAAGTAATTTACTATTATTATATTTAATATTTCTATAATAAACAATATAAAATAAACTATGATACGACATAAATTTACAATATATAATGTGATATATATAATATATATACAGGTTCCATATACATAACAGAATAGATAAACTATACCAAAGAAACATACGCTAATCTTAGGTAGTAAATACGTTTTTTATAATATATATTAGTTAACCAAACCTCAATACATTAGTATCTATAATAGTATAACGTTCTCCTTAATAAAATTTATATATATATTATTAGTTGTAGATATTTTAAGTTTTTTTAATGTAATGTTAGATATGACCTAAGTATATTGATATATATTGTTGGGAATTTACCATGAGGTAAATTCTCTGATATGCATCACAGCAGTTGAGTGAACTGCTCTACCCAAATAAGAGGAGTTCTAGAAGTTAACTAGATAAGGAGCTAGAGAAGTTACTAATCCACAAAAACAAACAATTACATTAACTACTACCATTAAATGTTTAAATTTTGTCAATTAAGCTTGTTGTTTAGTTTCTATTTCCAAAGAAACATTTTACTTTTTTGAGTTACCTTTATGTTTGAGGATGAAAATTTTATGAAATAGGTAGCTAATATAGAAGGTAGTTGATAGTACTAGTCTGTCCTACATACTATCATGCGATCCGTGGAGTAACTCTGTTCAAACTTAAGTAAGGTTATAAGGATTTTAGAGGCTACGAGAAGTGTTGGTATATGTAAACAGAAAAGATAGAATAGACCTAACTGCTAGTTGGCCTTTAATTCAGAAATAAAAGGGTTAGGACCAGCTTGGAAGATAAAAGAGACCTTAACATAAGTTTTCTTTTTCTGAAACAATTCTCATCTGTTAATTATGGCAAGCAAATACTTAGGGCATCGTAAATCCCTAGCTATTTAGGCCTTGCATAGCATTTTAAAGAAGCCAAATTAAGGTAAGCTTTTCATATTTTGTAATAAGCGATGACTGATACGAAGGGGAGCGGAGCGTATACCAACTCACGATTTATTCAATTGACTCTTAGTTTTCAAGTGCCTCGTTTTTAAGTTTCCAAACAAACTATTTTGCATGTTTTAGAGACAAATATATTTTCTTAAGAACAGTTGAATGATCTAAAACAGTGAGATACAAGAATACTCTAGAATCTTGAAAGCATTTTAAAGAAGACCCAAGTTAAATTAAACATAAGTTAATAACAAATAGTAAGGTTTAATACAGGGAATAACAATTTAATGATATCCTCCACAAAACAATTTGTGGAGGGCCAATTAAGGGGAATGATTTTCAATGTACAAACAACTTTTAACCATAACATTCAGTTTCAGAAACAAACCATGCAATTGCTTCATATCATTACCATGCACAATTAATTTTAGAGAAATAAATCTAAATTACTAAAAGTTTAAGCTTCATATAACAAAGCCAATACAAACTAAACCTTAAATCTAACTTAATTCTAAAGGGAAACTATTATTTACGAATCATCCAGCTTTCTTTCAGGAATTTCCTGAACTAGCACAGCAGCATTCCTTGCAGGTTCGTGTTCTACTTACACTGTTCCCTTACTCCTTTAAAGTGTCTACTGGAGAAGTAGGATCAAGTATATAAGAACTTCTTTCTCATTACGAATGTCAATATCTCCCATTCTTTCGCACTCTGCTTCGCATTGTGCCCAGAGTGCGGTATTATTTATGAAGCACAATACTCCCAAATTGGATACTCAGGTTTAGCAAACTGAGGATGTTGAAACATTTACTCATTTGCTTTTTGTTTATATTTTTCTATCTGATGCCTAATGAATTTTATCATGAGCGCATCTAAATATAGCCAATTCTATGACCTTTACCCAAATTACCAGAGGTCCTGAGAGTCTATTGGATTTGTATTGATAGTTTTATAAGCTACAACATCGTTTAAATTAAAAATATATAACGCATTAAGTCAAGGACTCTGATACAAGTTTCTACTATGCTCTCTGAGACTCAACAAATACTCTTCATACCATAGAGAATAAAAAGTAAAGTTATTAAGTTTGATGATGATGCTAATTTTTAAGTACAACATCCCTGTCCATCTCTCTCTCCATGGTGCAAGTCTCTAAAGACAAGAGCCGAATTAGAGTGCAGTTTTCAGAAAAAGGAATTGGGAAGTATGATATTTAAATGCATTTCAGCAAGACCTATACGTGAGAGGCTCATAGTGCAATTTAATTTACCAACAGTATATGTAAAGATTAGTAAGCGTCTTGAACAGATTCGAATAAACGTAGACAAGCGTCGAGAGTAAGTTGCAAAAATAAGGAAGTTATTATTTGCACAGTATTTATACTAAGACATTTCTATTAACTGAGTCTGCTTTAAATAATGTGCCTACTTGCTCTCCATAATGTTCTGCTCCAATAACGCAGCATAAAGAGATGATTTAATATAGTCCCTAATGTCTCGCGACACCTAGTTAGGTGATCACAAAATTCTTGGGAATAAAATACATTACTCAGGATATCTCCTGATTTTCCAAATGCTCGAGCGTTATCAGAGAGTACGGTGAGAAGGAATAGTACCTTGCTCCCTAATATTGCAGAACCTCTTGAAAAAGCATATAGTAGTTGCTAAGTTCTCTCGTAGACATCGTCATAGGAACAAGCTCAAGGTGTCTCAAAGCACTCCTTACATGCTCAAAAGTAAAAGTAAAATATACATTTTGTAATCCTCCTTACTTTCTGTGCTCTTAACCCAAACATGACCTGTGAATTCAACTCTCACATTGTAAGATAAGAGTTTTGATCACACTGCTAGCTTAGAGTTTATTATAGATGCAGGTTGTAATTTGGATAATTGAGCAGAGATCATTATATTGTGCTTACATAGTATAATCATGTAGACACCAACTGAACATAATGGGTTTGTTTTATAGCTTTGGTCTGAGCAAATTATGTAAGGGTATCCAGACCTTTATTCTAATCTCGTTAACAGTAAGTTTTGCACCCCAGAGCTGAACTTGGAGAGTATGAAGACTTCAAAATATATAAGTGCAATTGGTGAAAATTGGTGGTGTACAATTTAGTACTCAGGAAATGGGACTTACACTAGATCTCAATAAAACTAAAATGAACGAGACTTATGGAAATTCCTCTCGCATATGGGAGCGCGAGAATTTCATCATCGTCAAATAGATCTAAGTTTAACAAGAGAGGGAATATGCTGAGAATCATCATTAGCTTTGAGAAAACTAATTTCTTTTCCAAAACATGCAAGTTGCATACGCCTAATCCAGTAAAGTACAGCACATTTTGGCGGGATCAGCTTCCACCACTTTAATATACCTAAATTTAAACAGGTAAGTAGTCATCTTAATCAACTTATCAAACTGTGAAAACCTTTTCAATGTCTAAGACATCATCACGCATTATGACGTACAATGTACAAAGGATAAGTTCTATACACTCAGGCGCGGACATGCTCAACAGCTTTCATGTGTAGGCCAATTTTTAAAATCGTTAGACAGAATGGAGGTCCATTCACCCAGAATTTTTTTTTTCAATAAATTTCTTTAGATGATAACATTGGTAATAAATCGCGCGTTGCTGTGTCGGTATCGTATACCTGACAATATATATGGCATTAAAATCAGAGGAAAGTAAATTTTCTCTTTTTGCAGTCAATGTCTTTAGCTATTTTTAGAACCAGTTTTGATTTTACACTAGGGTTATTTGTTAAAGCCAGGAAAGCACTACCTGGGCATCTAACAACTAAATTTTAAAATCTAACTTAAATACTCTTCAAAGGAAGACAAAATGCTGGGCAAACACTTAAATGCGCAGGACAACAGCCATAAGTTGCAGTGCAGGCGGCATGCTCACCTTTTCAAAGGGGCCATCTTTAGCCTGTATTTAGAAACTCAATTCTCAGGAAAATGTTATCCAACAGCATGCAATAGGTAATACTATTAAGACATGAGAGGTTTTTGAGCTGTCATACATGCAACCATAAACCTTGTCCTTATCAGGACCATTCTCTAAAGGATAATCATTAAGATACCGTTTAAAATAGGCGGAAGATTGACCCCAACAGGTATCGAAAAATCAGAGAGACAAATTTGACTGACTCAATGATTTTGCGCACTCTTTAGAGTTTTAGTGCTCTTGTTGAGTGATCAACCATTTCGCCACACTCAGGGTCATATATCTTTTCTCCAAATGATTATCTGAATAACCTATAAACTTCTTCTTAATCCGTACCTTGTTGCACCATGCGCTAGCAAATCTGCCATCCGCTTCAACAAACATAGGATTTAACTTTGGCAAGTTAGAATTCCAACTTCTAAGTTTAAAGGAAGCTTCATCAATTCTCACACATGCTTCTTATAAATTTACTCGTAATTTCTTTCTTAAAATGTCAAACTCTGCGGAATAAAATGAAGGAGTTTATGAAAATTTGGATTTCTGGTAAAAAAACTAGAGTCATGTGTTGATTCACTAAGATTAGTTTATGGAGAAGAAAGGGCTTGCTAACAAAACC
This sequence comes from Trachelipus rathkii, assembly GCA_015478945.1. Lineage (NCBI taxonomy): Eukaryota > Metazoa > Arthropoda > Malacostraca > Isopoda > Trachelipodidae > Trachelipus > Trachelipus rathkii. Next base: position 7,913 of record JABUQX010094609.1, on the reverse strand, counting down.
AAACACCAAGGTGGTGTAGCGGTAAGGTGACCATTTTGCCTTTTCATCAGAAAAAAAAATCTATTCTTCGCTATCCTCTAGTCCGCAGTAAGCAAACTTTAATAGCCAGAACGAGCCTGTTTAATCATCCAGCAAGGAGACATTATTTATTACTTAAATCTTCAGTATTAATTTTAGTAGTGAGGACATTAGTCAACGCAGCTGCGGTAGCAGGCTTCCTTTGGCAATCTCATGGGAGGAAAGATTTTCGGAGATCCTTTTAAAGAGCATATTCAGCTTAACGAATCTACTTTGTATAGTGGCGATCCTTCTCAAAAATCATGTTATAAGCTTTAGCATACGCGAAATGGGAGGAAAGAAGTTATAAATTATACAATGCACTATTCGATAAGGGTTTTCTCTTGACTCTTCTCAAATAATCTTAACCGTCTCTATGTTTTCATACTGGTATTGCGCACGGCCAAAACTATGTATCCCATAGTTATCTTCAAATAATTTTATAATATTGTGAAAATTAGATGTACAACCTCTATCTCTCAAGACTATGTATGACGGGCACAATATGTGATAAGAAGAGGAGACCGAGTGAGTCAATGCGTTTATTATACATGGAGGGGAGTCTTCAAAGTAGTGATTCTTTTAAAAACTATGTTGTTTATTAAATTCAGAAACTTGGCAAATATCGGCTTTAGCCCAAGTATCTTTCATTAAACATCTAAATACTAGTAGGCTTTCAAAGCAGCTATAAAAATATGATATATTGTAGACCATGCTTCTACTTACACATGTTTGACGAAGTCTACTGATACAATGGTACTAATAATGTATGGGAGTGGAAGGACTATTAAGAAACACTAGATTAACAATAGAGGGAAAATGGGCAAGATTATCGTTGGAGAACAGAGTGAGTGAGACTCAATCTTATTAGATACGCACATATCGTTGTGACGCTTCTCTTATTCGCTCTATATTCGCTTGTGTGTTTCGAAGGTATAGGCTAGGATTTTTAATATCACCAAAATGGTTACAATATGCTGACCCATCTTAAAACAAGCTCCATTTCATGCATCTCTCAAATGAAAAAGGTGGCAAAGTCTAATGTAAAAAAATCGTTTATTCAATTATAATAGTGCATTTCTACAAAATCTTCACATACTCCATGTAGGACACTATCAACGAAATAAACTTAACAGACGGACCGCCAAGTTGATTATTATATCTCTACCGCCCATTTTTTATGATAAGCGAAATCCTCTACTATCAAGGACTATCATATAGAGTCAAAGACTCATAAGAACGGTTTTGCCTAGGTAATATCTCTATAACCATAGGTTTTATGAGTTCTAAGAAAGAAGTTTTTTCATTCGATACTGCACTGAAAAACGAAACTATGTTGTCATAGCTAAATAGCTATACGCAAAAGTCTCTTCAATGGTCTAAATAGCTGGCTAGAACATAGTACAACTTTAGAACTGAGATAACTTCATTACAGCGCACATCCAGTGTATGTTTGAAAGCTACACTGGCATTGTCTCTTTACTCTCCTTTAGGTGCAAAAGTCATTTCTATTAAATGGGAGGAGATGTTTTGTTCACCTGTATTAAAATTAATGCAAAGATTAGGACATATTGACTGCTAGAGATTATTAGAATGCCCCTGTCTTACTAAAGCAGAATATGAGTAAAAGTTTACCTATACATGCTCAGAGAGCGTAATCTAAAAGCCCCGTTGGATTACGCCGACATTCTCTGTAGCGGATGCTTGAGAACCAATCTCGAGTCATAACTTTCCAAACCATAAGTGCAGCTGGAGATCACAGCGTTTCTGTGTAGACCTTAGATTCTCAAACGCTCTTTAGATAAATATGGAGATTGTATCATATGCTTATAACGAAGCTATTCCGTTCCTGCATGCTGTCAAATATCTACTTCTACCCGGTTATATGTATGTGTCTTGAAATATAACGCCCAGGTCTATTGCGTGTTCTAAAAGGCAATTAGATTTGGCAGACTTATTGCGTCTTTAAGGGTTTATGTCATATAAAAGATCTTCTGCAAGTAATGTGTACCTATATAGATACAACATTGGGTGAGGTGTGAGTTCTTATCCCACTATCTGTGACATATAGGCCTTGTTATTGTGACCGACCAACACACGTCAACAGACTTTATTTGTTGTTTAAATTGTATATATTTTAAAAACTATTAATTATTATTGTTTATTTTTATAATAATTATCTTGTGTTGTCTGCCAAATTTACTTCCTTTAAAGTTATTGATCCTCATATCATATTGCTTTGGGACATTGTGAGCATCAATTGATGAGCTACACATATGGCGCGTTTCATTTAAGGTAGACGAAAATTCCTTACATAAACACGCATCCAGAACTCAGTTCCTATACTTTGGGTAATTAGTTTAAAGTTTTTCGAAATAAAATTGATAAACCTAGGAGGTAATTTTATTAACTACGATTGAACTAATCTGACTTTCTTAAAACCTGTGACTAAAGTATTCTCAGTGAGCATAATAGTGAGAAAATCTAACCCGTAGACTTTAGGCGTCGTAAGCTAAGGCAGGTTAACCTCATTAAGAAAGATTTCACCTCAGCTAAATTATCTTCAGAAGGAGGAGAGAAATGTCTAATAGCCTAACAATTATTTTTTCTACTATGAAAGTCTTTCAAGAAACTCCTTCTGTTAAAAGTGATAGAGCAATAGACTGATAGTGATGCTAGGACTCTTTAAATGTTTAATACATTTCATTAGGTCACAACGATCTCTCACTGATTGCTTTCAAAATAGTGATAAGTTTGTCTTCCTCCATTTGATTGTAGACGGGATTTTCGTCGAATATTACACTTTAAATTAGATCGCACACAACGGGGAGAATGCTAACATTACTCAGCTTTCATCACCATCTAACGTGTCACTATCTGGATTGGAGGCTCGTTTATGCAACTCACTAAACAAAACAGCGTTCAAACCTAGAGATATCCATTCTATTCAAGGTCATTAGAATAGGGCCTTAACTTATAATGTTACTACTTAGATTGTAAAGTGGTGTTTTCAGTTCATATCTCACTAGCAAACTGGACTACGGAAAGTAGTAGTCTTAGCCTCTTGTGGAAAAGTGTAGATAAAATTAAGTGGCAATCTGTTTTCTAAATCTAAGTTTATAATCAAACATACCGTTTGGTTAACTGACATATTAAGTTAAAACTTGTTAAATTTTCGTTCTTTGTATTAAGACCATTATTACTTTTTTTCTGTCTATTCTCCAAAGATTTCCATTATAAACCGCTTTATAACTTCAGAAGTAGCTTATCTTTAATAAAAGAGGGACTCGCTAGTTCTTAATCTAGCTACCAATTCGTCAGTCATTCTTTTAAATCGTCCCGTTCTTACAATTGGGCATTATTAAGGTCAACTGGCATTCTACCTTATCAGCACATTAGCCTGAATAAATAAAAACCAATGGACTCAGTGAATTATTTACTCTTTTCTCAAAATAAACAACTACTCGTTATAATTTCACTCAAAATTTTATTATCGCAACGCATCCCAAGTAACAAGGAAAGTTCAAATAACGACTAACATAGAATATTATATATAAGATAGTTATAAATAAAAATGCATTGACTTCTAACAAAATAATTAAAGATTAAACGACGTCCTTTCTCCTATTTAACATTCAGTGTAAGATGTTGGATTTACCATAGAAAAAGTAGAATTCTTAACTGATATAGCAATCACAGCAGTTTTGAAATGGAACTGCTCTACCCAAATAAGAGGAAGTCTAGCCTAATAACACAATCAAGTGAATCAAAGAAAACATATTATAATAATGCATAAATTTTAATTTCAAATTATGACTTTTAAGTTTTGCTCTTGGGGAAATATTCCGTGGAGGACGAATGCCTTTGTCTTTGAGGCTTAATTTTAGTAACATTTTAAAGGTAGTTGATGATGTAAAGAAGTACCCTAAGTTATGCCGTACTAGATCCATATGTCCATCCGTGTGATACATACTGTTCAAAGTTTAAGCTAACAAGGGCTCTACGTAGAATTTGACAGAGAAGTGTTGGTACTAAACAGAAATAAGATTTAGATTAGATTGCCATAACATTGCTTAGATTTGCGAAATATACAGTAATATAAAGTGGGTTGGGACCAGACTTAGAAAAAAGTAGACTCTGTAAACCATAAATTTACATCGTCTGAAACAATTCTCCTTCGCATCACTTCTTAATATAATAGAGTGCAAACTTTATACTTAGGCCATAACTAGACTACTAGTGTTAAAGGTAATATAAAATGAAATACTTAGTTTAAGGGCAACAAATAGCGTGATGCTTACAACGGAGCGGAGACTATACAACCTCCGAGTTATTCAATTGAACTCTCATATTTTCAGTGCGCTCGTTTTTAAGGTTTCCAAACAAACTTTTGCTGTTGCCAACAAATATATATTTTCAAGAAAGTCTAAAAAAACACCAAAACAGTGATACAAGAAATTACTCTAACAAATCTTAAGCATTTTAAAGAAACCAGTTAAATTTAAATAGTTAATAACACACATTAGTAAGGTTTGAATACAGGAATAAATATTTCTAATATATATATATATATCAGTTAATTTATAATATTTATAATATGTTTATATATATAGATATAGTTTAACTATGACATTTCTTACATCTTCGCCATTGTTTATCAGAACCTCTTGAAAGAAGAGTGCGATAAAAATATCTAAAATATCTCTCTCAAGATTGTGTTACTAATCACTAATTATATATTCTTTCACAAATGCTCGCTCGATGTGATCACACGCACAGAACCGATTCATTTTATGGAATCACAGCACCCATCCCTAAGGTCCTGATAATAAATCAATACTAGATTAGGTACGAGAGAAAAACCCCTTTTACATCCTCTCTCAATGTATAAATTTCACTGTGTACAATGTTTGGATTATTTATTTTTATTATTATTATTATTATTTATTATTTATTATTATGTAGTTCTATAATAACTTTCATTATTTTTAAATTAGTTAAACTAACATTTAAACTGTCCTATTAAACTGCAAACAAAATTTATTAAGAATATAATTTAATTTGCAAAAATAGTTTTAAAAAAAATTTCATAAACAGATTTCCGAATAGTATCTGTATTAAAAAACTGATTATTAACTCATGTGTATACTCGAATAGATTATGTGATGTGTAGTAGTCGTAACAGTATAGTATTATTGTTGCTCTCCATGTTGTGGGAGTTTGAAACGTGATCTTTCTATATGCTCTACAATACTTTATGAGCTTAGCTGAAAGTAACACCTCTTATTTTAATAATAAATTGGATATATATTCTGATAAAAACTTTTAAATCTCTAGAAAACACTACGTAGAACCTTATATTGTAGGTATATTCTTATTTATAGACATCTCACTAAAGTGTATTACCCTCTCATCTCACTTAATCCAAAAATTTTGACTTTATCAGGAAAAGAATAACATACGCACGTACACACGTATGAATATGTTCTTATTTTATACAATATGGTCAAAAGGATTTATTTTGAAGTATAATATTGTGACTCGAACCACTCCGCAGCAATATAGCAGGATTACTCTCTAAGGCAGTTGTTGAATTTGTTCATCAGACTGTGATTATTACTGGTTTAAACTTGATGATAGGGGTTAGCTGAAGTCAAAAAGTTCCGGTTGCGCCGGAACTTTTCCCAAGGTTCCGGAAAGTTCCGGTTCTCGGGCCCCGGAACCAAAAATTCCTGCGCAACAGTGGTGTTTTTCCCACTTTAAGTTACCATTCCCCTTAATATAATGTTAACTACTCTAAGTGACCTTATATTTAGATAAGAGATCTCTCATAATATATCTAAGTATATCCTACCTTTTTTTAGTATCGATAACTAATTAAAGAATGAGTTCTACTGTAATAATATATTGTATAAGTAATTAGACTTTTGTATACTATTTACTATTAGACTTGATACGTATGTATATATATAATATATATATATAATCGGAGTATATATATATATATATAGGTAATACAATTACTTATATATAATTTCTACTCCACAGTGTATGGTAAGATAACGATAACTATCCTATACATAATAGTGAATGAAAAACAACATGTCCTGTATATTTTTATTCGTTTTTTATTGTAAGATACCCATATTATATTATACTAAGTTTACCTAAAAATATTATATGTCATAACTATTAGCTAATAATATCAAATAATGTCATAATAGTCAGTGACCGACTGTATATATAATATAATGTATCTATACAAACCTAATAATAATGGGTGTCAAAATATAATGCTATTAAACTATAAATTATGAAATAAATTGGAAAATAGTCTATCGTTGTGACTCTTATATAATACTATTATATTATTTAGATTACAATTCATTTCAAAGTTTGATTATTGCCTAGTTATTATGCAAGCTCAGTTTATTAATTATTATAAAATTATAGAATGAGGAGTATAGCCATTTGTCTAATAAAATCAATTTGTAAATGATCTCATATGTGACTCTATTGAGTAGATACAACCAGGCTAATCCACGTTATTATAAGGATTGGATCGCGTTTTTTTGTGATGTTTTACTCTCTCAGCCTGGATAAAACGGGTCATTCATTTTAAGAACTATTAGTATTATATAGTATACTATCATTATAATATAAACATTATTTAACCTTAGTTTCTTTATAGGATGATGAACCATAGAATCTCTTAAAGTCAATTTAATTATACTTTGACCATTTAATATGACAATCTTGTTAAAGAAATAGATAAGCCGTGCGGAACAGAAGAGATGCCAGAATACTACTTTACTTACATATCCTACAGTGTGACTATATCTCACGCTCTTTTCTTTGTGTGTGCCTGAAGCAGCCCATAGTACGTCCTAGAACTCCGTCTAACCTCCGATAGTCCGACCTTATTTCTATAATAGTCTCCGTCGCGAAAAACTGGACGGATGATTGTAAACGTACCGCACTAGTGAAGAGGGAAGTGCTTACTGAACTAGAATATTATAGTATAAGTACCAATTACTCCTTAAATATTTGATAATGAAAATATGTAAATTTTGAATAAATTTAGCTATACTAATCAAACTGTTATATCGTGTGATCTCTATTAATAACTTTTTTATCATATAACTGGGGGCAACAGTATTTAATTTATCTCATAAATTAATTAAGATGTATAATGACTCTAGTATAGGACCTATTGAAGTAGAACTCAATAACTAATCTAAGTACTATCATTACCTTTTTTGTATAACTCAAAGATCAATAATTAGGTCCTGAAATTAGGCTTTCGTAAAACCTTTATTACTTTTATCATTTTTGGATTAAATAATGCAATTTTTTAAATTTGACCATATATATAAACATGTAATATAGTCTAATAATACTAGAAGTGGAAATTCGATCATGTCATGTATATACTACGTCTTTTTTTTAATAGACTCCTATTAGTACGTCCTTAATATATATCAATTTTATGATATCAAACTACTATACTATATACGATAGTTTTGAATATAGTGAATGATACCTACTTATAAAAAAGTGTACCAACTAAATATTTTGAGGTCAAAATATTATTTGAGGAGAGATATAATGTATACCTTTAAATATAAGCTATATAATAAACTCCTAACTCTTTGTAATTTTTTAAAATAATCTAGAGGTAGGCATTAACAATGTTTAAATATTTTAACATAGTAGAATGTCTATGAGATACTCAGTGTTAGAATTCTTGTATATTTATCATAACATATCTATATATGATATATTATACTATTATGTAGACTCAAAGTAGGTCTTTTAGACCTCTAGAGGTTAAAAACCTTTTAACTTTTTTCCTG
>JABUQX010094608.1:0-22047 GCA_015478945.1 Trachelipus rathkii | reverse complement strand
CTCTTCTCCATCCTCTCAGGTGATGTTCCTATGCCTTTTCGCCGTAGATACATTTAGGAATCTCTCGGCGTTGCAATGGATTCCTTAAAATCTATGAACGTTAGGAAGGCGGGTGGGTGGACCGGATGGCCGTTACCCGCTTCGTTCCTCCCCGAATTTTGGGGGAATGTGCCTCCGTGCTGATCCCGCACCCCTCGTTCACTATATTCTCATATGTCTCACAAACTAACACTTTCCCTCAGTTTTGGAAGGGCGCACACGTCCAACACATTTCAACTCATTCTCAATATTCTGCCCCCTCTTTTACTTTCTATTGCTCTCGTATCTTAATCTTTCCATTAATTCTCGGCTAATCATGGAAGGATTTCCGTCGGTAGGAGGTCGCCTCACCTTGGAATTATTCCTTTAAAAACTAACTTCTACAAATCTCCCTCTCCCTAAAACACCTTCCAACTTTCTATCTCTTTCGACGATTCTCTCGTCTTCTTCTGTTGACAATATAAAATCCTTGGCCTTTAACATTATAAAACAAAAATTTTTTATTTTGGAATACTCACATCACAACGAGACTGCTAGGACGCTTCAAAGGGGCCGAGGTGAGAAACTGGAGCGTTCTGTTATAGACTGCGAGACTTTTTTCACTTTCTCAAGTTACTCTCAGCATATACAAGGGGCCTCCATCCCGCCCTTGTTTGGAGTATGCTCTCATATCCTGGGGGGAGGGCTCTGGTCACCCGGGCTTACTGGACAGGGTCGACAGTTCAAAAGCCAAAAGACTTATAACTGTACTCTTCCGTACTTTCCACTTCTCTATACCTCTAATCTTTGCGGCGCGATGTTGGTGCTTATCTCTTTTCTAATATACACGCGCGCTTGGTGCTCGAGGGAAAATTGTCACCCGACGATACCACCACCCTTTCACGACCGCCCTCGTAAACACTGCGGGAGCTGTGTCTGCGCACGAGTTTTGTTTTGGATATTTGGTAACTCCAGGCTAAGCTTCCGCTGCCCGGTGCTTCTTCTTTTCTGCCACCTCCGGTTCTGTGAATCTCTTCCATACTTCGTGATTCCTGCTGAAATTTCAATCTCCCTCATATCAAAGCTTTGCGTCTAGATGCTCATCTGGCGTAATCTTGCATTAATGTGTGAACTTCGAGGCGATGCAACACCCCATCCATTGAATGCAGTTTGCCCGTTTGGAGTGGTGGTGACAACATTGTATAATATATATATCATAATAAATATATATATTATATATATATATATATATATATATATATATTATATATATATATATATATATATATATATATTTATATATATAATATTTATTATATATATATACATATATATTATATTTTTTTTTTTAGCTTTGTCGTTGTCTGCACGCGTTCATAAGCCACCTAGGGCCCACCCTATATTCTGCCGCCCTGAGGGCATTCCTAGTCTTTGCCTAGCGTGGTAAGAGGGTCTGTTTATATAATAGTGGACTTATATATTATATTATTATATATATATATATATATATCATAATATATTATATTATTATATATATATATATAATATATATAAATAAATCTATATATATATTAATATATTATATATATTTATTATATACATATTATATATTATATATATACATATATATATATATATATATAATATATATATATATATATATATATAATATATATTATATATATATATATATATATAATATATATTATATATATAAGCTTGGAAGGCGTCTGTTTCGCCCCCGTTGCGCCCGACGCGGGTTTCCACGTCTTTATCTTTTAGCCCGGAAAGAATTCGATGTGCAAGAAAAACATCGAGTCAGGTGGGCGAGATATTGGATGTGGTCCCCAAAAGTTAACGCTTTTCGCTCAACTCCTACGGGCGGGTACAATTTTATTGCTCCGACGATCCCAGAATTCGTACTGGAGCCGTAGAGATAAAGTCACCATTTTCATATTTCTATTCTTTGAATTATACAACTCTTGCCACACTTTGACATTATCTAAATATGTTCAACCTTCAACCACCAGTGCTATATTCCTTCAAAGGGTTGCATTATGCCGAAACTCGCAACGACAGAAACCCAAATCCTTCAACTCCACTTAATATCAATCAACATTTTTTCAATTGAGTATGAATGGCATAAAAAATAAACATAAAAAGCTTACACTACCCTAACTAATACAATATACACTTGGCACTTATACAGGAATCCAATCTCACACAATACTCACATTCTTTCTGAATTTCCTAACGCATACATAATTTCTAAGACAAATACAGACATATCAATTAAAATGTCCTTATTACACTCATAACACAAAACATAACATTCCAATTCCTAAGCACCACAAATCACAGGCACCTATTGAGCGAATAAAAATATCCACTTACCAATTCAATGAAAACAAGTCAATAAAAAAGAATATACAATCTAATAAATTTTTATATCATTCCATTCACATCCCAACAATATCTAACGTGAAATTATTTCCAGACTATATTTGGTCTTAACACAGTTAATAACCTATAATTAGCTTTCGGTAGACGTTCAATGCACACCATTCCACTTATGTTTTTTTATATTTTATCCACAACACACACACACACACACAAACACACACCACACACAACACACACCACACACACACACACACACACCATCACACACACACACACACAATTCACACAACACACACACACCACACACAACAACACACACCACACACACATCAAGTGGCGAACATACTTTTTTTCTAAACAAATTTACATTCACTCACGATCCCCAAAATAGAAACCAAACCTATAAAAAAGACTTCTAAACATAAACCAGAATTTCCACATCTCCGATAATTACCTTCTGTCCCCCTGCAAATTCAACAGTAATAAACAAATATCTCGCGGCAAACTTTTACTTTCTCCCAAGATCACGTCCCAACACTAATCACAATTCAACATAAATTTTTTTCATTACATTAAAAAAAAAAAAACATTATCCACTAACAAAAATCCATTTGAAACCAAAAATATTGACACAAATCCAGACCAACTACCGATTACAGACCTATAACAAATTAGAATAAATACCTTAAGTCGACTCAAACCAGTAAAAATCAACTGTTAAAATACACTTTCAAACACTAAAATCATCAAGAAATTCAACCACAACAAAAACAATATCTCCGCACAACAATGTACAATACAGAATATCACACAATCAACCACCCTCAACCACGAAGCAATAATGTAATACAACAATAAAACCTTCAGCCCATAAAAAACCCAATGCCAATATCATTATGTCACCACTATTTAAAATTTCAGCCAATGAACCACAATCCCCAACCAATACATACGGCACAACATTAAACGATCTTTAACGATCTGAAGTACTTAAACACTATCAAAAAACAAAACTTACACAGCAAGTGAAGATCGCGACCAAATATCCGAATATTTATCTCACAACAATAAGAACCAAACAAATCAGCACCAGCCTCAACTAAATAATGATTAAAGATTGCTTGGCAAAATTAACACTTCCCACCACATTGGAATACACGCGGAATGATTATTACCACACTTAAAGTCATAGAGAAAATACGTTTTATCATCTGGCGGAACCAATATACTATTTATATTGTTCTACCGCAGTGCCCAAAGTCATCAGAAATATCTATTATAGAACAGAAATAGCTATTGTCAATCCTTTACTCAATGAACAACAATTGCTTTTAGCACGCAGTGTAGATGTTACTGTACACCACTATCCTTACCTGATTTAATACAAAACATCCTTATGGTTTGAATTAACTTCCTCCTCTTTTCTCACAACTCAAACTATTAGATTATATAGCAAGGCATTCAACACAGTCTCCCACAACTTTTAGCAGAAAAGTTTAATACAATATGTAGCGATTCAAAGACAAAAAAAAAATAGATAAAATTTCGCTATCCAGATGTACAGCAATAGTCTTCAAAGGGATCCACTCCTCTCTACAAATACAAATTAATAATAATTGAGTCCACAGGCAAAGCTATTTCTCCACCAACGACGTTTTTGAATCTCTATTCCATAAAACATAAGGCTACGCACAGACAGACGATCTAAACAATCACAGCATCAAACTTTCTACTTAAGCTACAGTGTCGTTACGATACCTACAATATTACATAAATAACTAGAAACAATTGGGCTTAACAACACAGAAAATAGACTAAGCATCATTCCCCCAGAAATCAATCTCATATTACATTATTTATATCCAAGCATAGAGAGAATAAAAAATTAAACCCAATGTTTTTCTGTCAAATAATAGACTTTCTACTGAAGATAAACAAACTCAGATCGCCATCGTGGCTTTGACTTTTGATACACATATTACATTCACCCCCATCAACAATATTACTTCTAGAGTCACACATAAATTAACGCGCTTCGGAAAACAAGCATTAAACTTGGAACGAAGCTTTGGCCAAACATAAAGAGACCCTCAAAAATAGTATAGGACAATACTCCGCCCTTACTTAAACCTACGCATTCAAGTCTCTCTAAGTTCCTACAACTGATCACAATTCATTCTCTCAGCAAATAGAAACTGTACAGAAATAAAGCACTCAAGATATAACAGTCTAACGCTTCCTCCACACCTATCCACCCAACTGACTAACTGAACCAAAAATCCACACTAATAAAGCTCCCCCACTTGACATATAAAGAAAATGATAGGCGTGTCAATTTATATATTGAATCTCTTTTCAAATAGATGAACCCCCTGCTGCAACATATACAACAGCCCCCTTGAACTATATGAAACAAACTCACACCAACGCATTATACTAATTCTCATATAATTAACCACTTCCGCCCCTCCCACCAAAAACCCCAAACATCCCCATTATTAAACTTATTGCACAATCAATTAACCAAAAGAACGATTTTCGCCATATCAAGATAACCCATTTCCATCACTCACTTGAAATATCCCCATCACAGAAAAAACTCGGGGCTGCCACACTAGTAAATGCTTCCTCCACTTCACTTGATCAGAAAAATGTACCTACCCAATCACGAATGACAGTTGCTACTCATTTGGCTAACATTCGACACAAGTACTTACGAACACTTGCCTTTAACAGATCTCACTGGACCCGACCTACAATGGATAGCGGCGCAGTATCCTCGGGATTCACTCAAATGAAAAAAATATAAATAAATAATAACAGATATATTATTAATTATATATTATATATATATATTATATAATATATTATATATAATATAATATATATATTATTATATATATATATTATTGAAAAGCTATAACCGCATTCTTTCAGTTCTGCCTCAAATATCTTTCTTCTTGGGTACCTCCTCGGTAGTCTGCAGTAATTTTAAATGTATAAGCGTGTATAACGGCGATCATAATTTTGCAGGACATAAATTGCATTCCAACATAGTTTGTTGTATATTTTTAACTAATCTGGTTTGTTCCAAAGAGTTTTCCAGTTCCTACGATCGTCAAAAAAAATACACAGGTGGTGGAGTGGTATTCAATTGTGATTGGATTACATTCTGACCGGATTTTACAGCTAGGTAACTTCAGACTTCACTGATAGGCTGGTGGAACTATATATATTATATATATATTTATTAATATATATATATATATAATATGATATATAATATATATATATATATAAATATATACTTTATATTATATATATATATATATATATATATATATATTATATACTATATATATATAATGTGGAGATCCATGATTAACTATGCTGAACAACTTTACAGTTCACTAGAAGTAGGACTTTTATCAACGCTGATAAGCTTCTATTTTGTTCACGCTCATTTTGTGACTCTTAAACGTTCGATAGTATGTCTATAATTTAGTCTATTAATATCCGATTCCTCCATATTCAAAAAGCGATAAATTACTGTAATTAGCAATGAGTTATGATTAAGAATCTTTTGTCTGCATTAATTGAACCAGTAAAATATTGCAACATTTATAAATCTATTTTTCGGTTATACTTTTTACAAATATCTAATTTGAAAAAAATGCGTTTAAATTTTCCATTCATCATTCTACTGATTTACCCTTGTCATGTTATATGTAATTGACACGAGTAGAAAAACGTCATTAATAGATGATTAGCTTTATACATTGTTTTAAATGAACCATAAAGTAAGAAAATCTCTTTCAATGTTTTTTAGCTACATTATGTTCTGCATAAGGGCTACAAGATTTTTATGTCAAAAGTGAAAATTGAGCTAGGTTTTTAAAATTAATCCCATTCGAAATTTCTGAAAAAAAATCACCAGAGGCACAACTAGAATTTGACGAGTTACACAACTTTCATTTTGAAGTTTCTCTACATACAAAAAACCATTTACCTCTGGTCCGCGCAATGTTCATTTTGAAACAGTCGGGACAATAACGATTCTATAGGTCAAATTGTTGGGTATTTTTGAAAAATGATCTAAATAAACAATATGGAACTCGTCTAATTCAATATAATCTTAAAAATTCATACTGCTTGAACAACAGAAACAAAAAATAAAAAAAATGAGATATTTTTACCCGATTTTGTCACTCTTGCACCCCCCCTGTGTAGATAATGTAAATAAACATAAAATTAAAAAGCAAAAAAATTTTTTTAGTACATGTACTCAAAATTTATGTTAAATTGACATAACATTTTCCATATAACTCAGTTATCTTCAGGAGCCAACATTTTACGTCATTTATGATTAAAATATCAATCAACGCCTTTGATATAATTTTTATATAATTATATTATAATTTTTTACATCATCGTGATATAATATTTAATAGGAATGTTGAAGAAGTTAAGATGGTTATAACTAGCGTTTGGCAAATGGACTAAGCAAGGAGAATTCTGATGGTATCTCTGCAAGAGATCGGTAGTTAAGCAGACATGGATATTGGGGTTTTGAAACGCGACAGTAACTCGTGCACGTTTTATGTATTTCCTTCGCAAGAGAGGAGTGCATCACATTCGATTCACGTTCAAGGTTATCCAGTGGGGGCGATCGGATGTATCCATTGGAAAGATCGATGACTCCATTTTGGATGGGATCTAACAGGTGCAGTAGTTGAGGAGGTTCGCTTGACAATAATACTACGCGTAGTATCAGACTCTCGACTCGGTATAAGGGATATGTGGAGACCTAAAGGACATACGAATCAGCACCACAGATTTTGAGGCCGAAGATGACGTGAATAGGTCAAGACACGCGATGCCAAGTTCGTTTTCAGAAGCTTTGATTTGCGGAAGTGTTTAGGTGGTCATTCTAAAAGAGCACCTTTAAAATTTGACTTGTGAAGTTACATGCGGCAAGTATTTTCGACTTCCCTTCTTTCCTAATAGTATTGCTGAGGTTCTTGGTGAGTCTAGAAGAAAACCATGGATTAACCCTATGTGAAAATATTCTCAATAGCTAGTAGAAGTTGCCGTTCGAGAAAGGCCAGCCTGACATCGGCAATTAATAGCGCCAGATCATCAACATAGAGAGAAAAATTGACCGCCGCTGGGATAGAAGTACGATGTCGCTTGAATACCTTAGAACACTTCATCCAGAGGTAAAGTGGACGATGATAGAACAGAATAAGCACCGAAACTAGCTGGTCTGGAGTGTTTGACAAAAGGCATTTTTAATAAGAAGCAGAGGAGTTTTCCTCTGAGCCGAGCTTAGTTGAGGGTTTCAAGGAAAACTAAAATTCTCCACTTTACCGTGTCATCAGGCATTTATCAATGGTCAATAAGACAAAGAACGCATCCCACGTTAGAAGGTTCTCGAATACAGATCAGTTTTAACAAGGGAATCCACGGCCGAACGATTTTTGTGAAAAAATGGACTTCTCTCTCTTAAAAAAATCTAACGACTCTCCAAAAGAACAGGGAGAGCGGCCTGAACCCATTTTCTCCATTAATTCTGCAGGTGTAACAGGTAAGGCGATATTGTTCTTTGGTTTGTCCCGCAACATTCGGATTTCTTCCCCAGGTGTTGAATAGGTGATACAATTGTAGTATAACAGATGGAAAAGAGAATTCGCCTCCAGATTCTGCTAGTAGCCAGATTCAGAAAGAAATGTGAATGCAAGAAAGGGTGAATTATGACAAATTTAATAAATGTACGAAATCGTCGTCTGGGACAAGAGCACATATCCTTGCTATTAGCCAGTGAAGTTTGATACTATGCAAAGAATAAAAAAGACATTATAGGTAGATCTTCCCCTATCGCTGCTTGAAATGTCTGGTGATGCAGTGTTACTTCTAAGTTTTTTGAAGACCCAGGTAGCAAGAAGAGAACGATGTGGCAAGAAAAACATAATAACATAATGCATCTGCGATAACTGCTGAGAATGAGGCATATCGGCTTATATTTGGCCCATAACGGCAGGACTAATGGGTAAACGAGTTGTTGAGCGGAGCAGAAATATTTATCTGGGCAACTTTCCACACTGAATAAAGGGGAGGTTGTGGGATGTTGAATCTCGAAGTAATAGTTTCGAAAGTTTGTTACGTGTTTGGCGATTAACTTCGGCGAAGAATCTACGCAGCAGCTTCTTTAAAGCTGACTATGTTTGGGGTCGTGCGACTCCTTTGTATTGCCTGCGAGTTTTTCTTGTGGTCTAGCTATGTGGAAACTTCTTGGAGACCAACCAAGGGGTTTGCCGACGCTATCTGCGGAGATCGAGGATGCAAGTTCTGCTGCTGTATGATACTTGCTGGAAGAAGTTAAAAGCCTCGATCATGTGGTTTTACTTGGACAGTATGGCAAGTGATGTTACTTTGGGAATAAGATAAAGTGGGATAGGGAAGAGAAAAGAAGGGTAGTGGGGGATGACGAAGTAAGGACAGTTCATAACCAACAAAAACAAAAAGTATAGACTCTGGAGAGAAGGCAAACTGAGGAAACAGATTTAAAATAGACTAGAATCAGAAGAATTAGAGAGTTTAGAAGATAAAGTAGAAAGACTTTGACAATCTGATTGAATAGTAGGCACCGGTTTTAAAAGGATGTGATGGGAACAAGAAAGACTTATATATGTCTTAGCCAGAGGAATGACAGTCAGGAGGAAACAGAAAATAATAATAATAATGAAAAAGATGCGTGAGGTTTTGCATGTGAGGAGTCAGAGGGTGATGGAAAGTGGACAAGAAAATTTCGAGAGTTGTTTGAATTTTGTGATGTTTGAAGGAGGGGAGACTAGATGAGGTGTTGGACGATAGGAGAATTGGGAGAGATGAAAAAATAACCATAATGAAAAGAGCCAGAATCAGCAATCATGACGTTTAAAGAAGAGAGAAGACGCCGGAAACTGATAGCGGAAGTGCGGAGCTGTCTAAGACAGGAAGAGGGAGTTGGAAGGGATAGATTCACGCAACTGTAATAAAATGAAATGTGGCTCAGAGAGAGTGTACCGTCGAGTGGGAGAAGCAATTAATAACACCCTACTATATAAGAAGAGAAGATCGACAGGAAATGGATAATCACAGAGGTATAACCCTGCCAAATGTGGCCAAGTAAATCTGTTTGACAAAGGTTTAGAGAGAGAGGATGAGGAAACAAAGTGATAATTACATAGAGGACTCGGCAGTATGGTTTCAGGGCCGGGAAGCACAGCGGACAATATCTTACATAAAACCCTTATAGAAAAAACGAACTGACTCGGAATAAGGAGGGCAGATGTGATTTTATAACCTGGAAAAGGCTTTTTGACAGCAGAAACAGGAGAAAAGCTGTGGAGAATCATGGAAGAGCCAGAATATGGATACCACAGAAACTTATAAGAGTAATAAAAAGTACATATCAATGGCTTTAGAAATATGAATAAAGGAGCAGTCAAATTACCCTATAAGGGTTAGTGTAAAATATTTGGAGAGTGAGAACAATGGTAGTGTTTGTCACCACTGCTGTTTGAATGTAATGGACTATAATATTAAGGATATGGCAGAAGAAATAAAATGGAAGCAAACTCTGTTCTATGAGATGATGGGGCCCATAATAAACAGAAGAGGGACTCAGAACTGGCAGGATGTGATGGACAGGTAAATACACAATTGAGAGAAAATAGATATGAAACATAAGTACAGAAAAAGACAGCTAGATAATGAAAATAGCCAGAGAAAGAGAGAAATAAAATATAATGTTGTAGTGAATTGAATTTACGAATAGGGTGGATTAAATTTAATTTTATTTGGTGTGATTTTGGAAGCTGGAGTTGGAATGGAGGAAAGCTATATTGTGACTAGTACTAAGTACTCCACACAGAAAGGTAACCCTTAACGATACACAGGCACACACGCATACCAACAGAGATCAAAAGGATACCCTCAGGCCCCCGGCCCGCCCCGGCCGGCCAACCCCGGCCATATTTAGCGACCCCGGCCCCCAGCCCCGGCCAAAAATCAGGAAAACCGGGGTTTTCTACCGGGGTTACCTGTAAATTTACACTAAATAAAGCAGCGGATTAATCAAAACAAAATAAAAAAAACATATTTTAATTTCATTATCCTTTGTTTTAATTGATGCAGAATAATTACTAAACCACACCTAAATTATAATCCATTTTTTTGGTTATTTACTGATTTCAAATTAAATTGAGGCCAAATTATATTTTTTCGAGTTATTTCAAACAATGAATAATATTCGAAAATATTTGATATAATCAAAACGAATTCGGAAAGGAAATAAATATATTGTTAAAATATTAATGTATTTAGTTCCATTTAAAATAACTTTTTAGGAACAATCAAATTTTAATGAAATCTCTTTTACAAGATTAATTGTATCTTGACGCTAAGCAGGGCATATCATATAGTATGTTATTATTATATATATATATATATATAATATTATAATATATATACATACATACTCAAACAAATATCCATAAGATTTTTATATTTATTCTATATAAAATATAGATATGTATAATCACACAATATATATATATATATATAGTAATAATATATAATATAATTATATATATTGTATACTTAGAGAGGAAGCCTTGGTTTTTTATTATGTTTTACTATCACTTCATTTTATTTATTACTAAATGTACACAAATATAAAACATTGTTAAAGACACTTTTTTTTAATGAAATAAATTATTAAAAAGGAAAGCTAATTTTCGTCCCGACACGGGAGACCTCTTGGCTAAGGGAATGGATTTCTTTCTTGATCTTCATCAGGTTCAAAGTTTGGTTTCAGTTGGTTCTGCTATTTTCTCGATGGTTTGTTGATAATATTTTGATGTTTTTCAATAATTCATTTTGTATAAATGGTATCTTAACTTCACAGGAATGCTTATTGAGGATTGTTACTAATTATAATGCAAAAAGGATTCTCCATTGATTTTCCGATGGTTCGTGTGATTTGATATTCTTGCAGCTCTGTTATATTGTTGATATTGGATTAGGAGGCCTGTGTTACGCATATGACTTGTTAAAGCTGAATATATGCTTCTTGATGGCGGTAATCTCGTGTGTTGATTTTTTCTTCGTTGCAAATCTATGGTTTCACCTATATATGTTTATTGCAAGTATTGCAGGGGATGTGATGTATATATAAAGCTTTGGGGAAGATTTTCTTTTCGTTTTGGGGTTTGAGAATTTTTTTAAAGGTGATGTATTTGATGGAATGGAGGGTAATATTTTTGGTAATATTTGTCTTAACAATATTAATGGTTTACATGCAGAATTGCGTAACAAGGAGGTGTTGATAATTTTTTCGGGGGAATGTGCTATAGTACCTTCATTTTTATTGCTTGTTAAATAGCTTTTGTGATGAAACACTCAGGATAGTAAAGTGATTTTGAAGTTATTTCGTGGATGATATTTAGTTTCTTGTGCTAGAAGAGGGGAGAGCATATATGAAAGGCACGAGAAATAGAGCATGACAGAACAGCTCAATCTTTGTATGTTTGGGGAATGATAAGATAGCCAATGTATATAGCTTTGGCTGCGAATGTTGTTTTCTACTAATAATAGTAATTGGCAAGTGATATGTTATAACCATGTGCATTAAGGTAATTGAGGAAGGGATAGAGTTGTGGAGGTTTATTTCATATGTATATGAACTGAGGACTGAATAGAGTTAAATATCAGTTTAGGGACACATTAAGGGTTTTGGTTGTGAGTGAGGGAGACAAAAATGGTCTATCTACGTATCTAATCCATACTTATTGTTTAATTACAAGGGTGGGTAATATGATAAAGTTCTGTTAGTATCCATATTATGTTATTGAGTATGGGACAGTGGGGTCCCCATACTCAGGCCGAAGTTGTTTGTATATTTGCCATTAAATGAAGAAGTTATGTTGATAATGAGGAGATTAATGAGCTGTTTTAATATATGAAACGCGGATAATAATATATATATATATATATTATATAATATGATATATATATATTATATATATATATATTTATATATAATATATATATATATATTATATATATATATATATATACTATACTTATATATATATAATATATATATATATATATGATAATAATATATATATATATATCATATGTGATGGTATATATAAATATATATCTTATATATATATATAATATATTATATATATAATATATATATCGATATTAATATATATATCATATATAATATATATATAGTATATAATATATATATATATATATATATATATATATATATATATATATATATAATATATATATATATATATGATATTTAATACAACTTATTCTTCTAGAAAAATCAATTATTTTCTAAAATTTCTTTACAAATATAAATTTATTGAAATTTAATTAAATGTATTCCTTTTTTATATTAAATTATTAATTAATTTAAATTATATTTAATTTCCATCCTAAGTTTTTAGACTTTCAGTGTTTTTTGACTTACATTTCTTATTTTAGCTAACCCCGGCCCGGCCCCGGCCCCGGGCCCCGCCCCAGGACCCGGCCCCGGCCCCGGCTAAATTAGAGCAGCCCGGCCCGGTCGGTCCAGCATAACACCAACAAGAGATTAAAATTAGATAATATGATGGGTCATGCCTGAGACCTATGCTGACAATGGGACTACAAATTTGGGCACCTGACTCGGTTGTGCACACGAGGAGATTGTAGGTGGCAGATATTGAGGGTTTAAAGAGTGATCATAGGGAGGCGACACGTGAAGGATAGAAGAAAAGTAAATGCAATAAGACAAGAAGTTTTGAGGACGAATCATAAATAAACAGATCCAACGAAAATCAGCTGACGATGGTAGGGACATGTTAAAGATAATGGGTGTTTGGGGAGGGGCGTAAGAATGATGATTGCGGACCTGGCAGAACGAAGACCGGTGAAGACGGAGAAAAACAAATGGAATGGATGACGTGACGAAAGGCATGGGAAGCAGAGGAGCGACGAATTGAGTGGTCGAGGAGCAGAAGATTCACGACAGAAATGCCTAGAGAGTGTTTTGTACAGGTGACACCTGACAAATCCCTTTGGGAGATCTACAGAGGGACATGGACGAAATAAAGGTAGAATATATATATATAATATATATATATATATATATATTATATATATATATATTTATATATATTATATTATATTTTTTATTATATATATATTATATATTATAAATATAGCTGATGATCGAATTAGCCGCAACGCAAATTCGAGAGCAACACGCACATATATTTGACACCGATAACGCACCGCGACATATTTGTTGACAACCGCGTAAACGGCAACTTCAACTGCAACCGCAGGTTGTCACTGGTCTACGACACGCAACCGAACGCGTTGTCACTGCCTCTAAAACGCAATTGCGGTTGTCAGGGAAGATTATCTTTTTCTCAAAAAATTCCTTATTCTATTATATAGACAGGATATACTATTATTATATATATATATATATATTATATATATATATTAATATATTATATATTATATATATATATATTATATATAGTATATAATAGTATAGTATATATAATAAACAAGTGGAAAACACAAAAACGTGTGAAGTATTAGTTTATTTTAAACCACACATAAAATAAAAATTAAAACTTTACTTTCGAGAGGAGCATACAGCCTCCCCCATTCAGGCTGCGTAAATAAACATTCATTAAATTAAGGAACAATGATGTGTTAAATAATGATTTCTTATTAAGTCATGTTTTTTAGGATATTTCATAAAATTAACGATTTTTTGAAAATTTAAAAAAATAAAAAAATTGGTAAATTCACCAAGAATAATTGCATTTAAAACATTAAGACTTGTATTTGCAATTCTTAGTTAGAAAGTTTCTAATTCATGTGTATTTTGTGAGCTCTGATGATGGAGATATCGGCTCTAATTTGTAACATCGATCCATGTTCCTTCTCTTCTGTTCTCTATGCTTTTGCAGGAATGAGTTACGTCACAAATTTTTACAGAGAGTAAGAAATGTTGTATAGGTATGTCATCTCTTTAAAATAAAGATATAAGTAGCTTTATTCCCTATGACAATTTTAAAAGACTTACATACCTAAAGATTTGTATGGCTATGTTCAAGTTTTCCCCACACTACTGATAAAAATTCCTACAAAATTTAATATGATTGGATTCAGCAAATTAAAAAATTGTGATATCTTCAACATCAAAGATTATTCTTTATATATTATAAGGGGACCAAGCAAAGGAACTAAGATCTCTATATTGAAATGGAATAGACAGGGAAGGTAAATCTATTGGATCAATTGAAATTACTTCGATCTTAGAACCCACTATATGTAATAATTCTAATTGATTTATATCGGGTAACAGCTCATTATTTTTGAGAGCATCAGTTCCCAACACCATTAGTTCTGGTAAAAATGCAGAAGGAATGACT
Source organism: Trachelipus rathkii (assembly GCA_015478945.1). Lineage (NCBI taxonomy): Eukaryota > Metazoa > Arthropoda > Malacostraca > Isopoda > Trachelipodidae > Trachelipus > Trachelipus rathkii. Next base: position 7,120 of record JABUQX010094608.1, on the reverse strand, counting down.
TATTTATGAATATCTAAATAAACACATTTAAACAACCAAATTTTTAACAATAAATTTTGTCCTTAATTCTATAAGTTTTATTAAGAGCCTGATGAGGAGAGGCGGTTATGTCCTCTCGAAAGTATAGCTCGTGGTTTTTTGGTTGTTAAATTTATTTTGTTTTATTTCTGTGAGTTTTATATTATATATATTATATATATATATATATTAATATATATTAATATATATATATATATATATATATATAATTAATATATATATTATATATATTATATATATATATATATATATATATATATATATATATATATATATATATGATATATTTATATAATGATATTATGTGTGTGTGTGATGTGTGGTGTAGTATGTGTGTGTGTATGCTGGTGTGTGGCTGATTTGGGTTTTGAGTGACGATCGGAGAGAATTGAACAATTGTGTAGATAGATTTGGGTAGTGTGTGGTAAAAGGAGGGTTTAGAAGAAACGTATGATAAAGTCAGGTTCATGGTTGCAGAGTGGGATAGTTCAGAGTGAAGTTATGTTAGATTGGTGATTAAGCTTGAACAAGTGTCTGGAGTTCTAATATTTAGAAATATATGTATGGATAAAAAGGGAGAGATGATGCAGAGTGTGTAGGAAAGTTGTGAATGGCAAGGAAGGTGGCTGGTGCAATTAAGATCGTTGGTGAATGTAAAGGACTAAGTCTTTAGTGACTTAGGATTTTAAATGAGGGTATGTTGTAACCTGTGTTAAATGTATAGTAGTGAGACTTATGGTCTGGAATAAGCGGCTTAGATCTAAAGTACAATGATGTTCAGATGGAGGAAATCTTAGGTCGTGTTAAGTGTGAGAGAATTGATAAAAATGAGAAATGACTTTATTATAGAATGTGATGGATGTTGAAGAAAGGGTAAATGAAGCAGAACAATGATAAGTACGTGATGATGGTATTGGTCATGTGAGAATAGATGGAATGAACAGCCGGTTGAGTTAAGCAGAGTGATATAGTGGGGAGAGTGTGCTGAAATCGAACGATGGTGCTGAGACAAAAGAAAAAAATGTTCAGTCGAGTAAGGAATGCCTGGAGGATGAAATAATGAATTTTGGCAGAGCGCGAGAAGAAAGGTGCATAATAGAATGATGGCCGGCTTTTCTGAGGGAGCATGGTTGTGGGCCCCACGCTGGGAAGGAAAATGAACCCCACATTAACAAATGCTCAAGTGAGGGTCCGTCACGGGGTGCCATGTAAGCTTTAATTTTCTTTTTTATTTGGACGTGCCAATTTTCTGCACTGCTATACGAGTTCTCTCTTAGAAGTTATAAGGGCAAGGGTGGAGGCTGGGGCTTTCTTTTCGACTTCAGTATATTTTCCATCTTTTCTTTTTCGGGGCATGTTGAGCACCTTACCCAGTCTGGGAGAGAAGGTGCGGTGATAAATGATGTAATAATATGTTATTATATAACTATAATATAATATATTATAATATAATTATTATATTAACTATATAATATATATATTAATATATATATATATATAATATATATATATTATATATATTATATATCGCTCACCACACCCTGTATAACTCTTGCAAACAGAAGCTAAATTCCACATTAAAAGACGGTGAAATTTAGTAATATTCAAGTATAATAAATCATAATAAATAATTATATAATAATAAATAATAATAATAATAATAATAATATAATAATAATAATAATAATAATAATAATAATGAATTTGCTTGGTAATAACAATAAATAATCGTGATAATGATAATAATGGATTTTGTTGAGGAAACTTAAGAATCAGTTATAAATTATAAATAATATAATAATAAAATAATAAATAAAATAATAATACATAATAATATAATAAATAATAATAATAATAATAATAATAATAAATAAATAATTACATTGATGAGTTTCAATAATAAAACGTAAAGATGAATAATTAAGAATAATAGATTTATTTATTAGTAGTACTAGTATAATGTCAATAATAATATAACAATAATATAATATATAATATATTAATCAATAATAATATAATAATATATAATAATAAATAATAAATAATAATTAATAATATAATACATAATATTATTATTCATTATTATTATTATATTATTATTAATATATTATTTATTATTATATATTATTATTATTATTATTATTCTATTATTATTATTTTTATTATTAATTATTATTATTATTATTATAGTATGATTATTATTATTATTATTAGTAAGTAGAGTAGTAGTAGTAGTGTAGTAATAGTAGTAGTAAAAATGCAATTGGGTTTAAATTTTTGTTTTTAATAGCACAACACAACACGCGGTTGTGAAAATTAAAGGAACCGCAACCGCTGGTTTTGTTTAAATTTAAGAACCGCAAAAAACCGCAAATGCTTGGTATGCAAAAATTCAGCTTCGCTCCATGGCATAATAATATAAATATATATATATATATATATACATATTACTATTATATATATTATATTATATTATATATAGTTAAATATAGTATATATATATATATATATATATAATTTAATTATATATAATATATATATACTATATATATTATACTTACTTATTTAAATTAATAATATATATATATATATATATATAATATCTATATATATATATATTATATTATATACTTATATATATATATATATCATATATATATATATATATATATAAATTTATTATTATATCATATAATATATATATATATAATATATATATATATAATATATATATATATATAATATATATTATATATATATATATATATATATATAATAATATATATTATATATATATATATATTGGGAAGAGCCCAAGTTATTGATATGTGGCAAAAATATTGGTTTTTAAGTATTTTATCCAATTACTGGAGATGATGACAAAGTTTTATCATGAAAAGCCGCAACTAGGGTGTTTCTCACCTAATCTAGGATATTCTTAGTAAATAAAAACAATAATATGTAAATCATATTTTAGGTAAACTTCAATAAGATAAGCCAATCTGTCAAAAGTTTTTGTTACGAGATAAGGAAATATTGCATTCATTCCTGGTTAGAAGCTATATTTTAAGAAAGGCAAATCACCCATAAGGAACAAAGAATAAAGACCTATTTTCCATTATAAAAAATATCTTGCATTATTATCTACAGAGTTGGCAAGTTTAGAACAATCGCATTTCTCGTAAATAACTTTCTCGTTTATTTTCACTACACTTACGGCAACTTAAATCAGAATTAAAAAAAAAAACAAAAAAACAAAGACGGCAGATATCTAGTTTTTGTGATGTACACAAATCGCAACAATCGTGAAAAATCATCAAATATCCACCACTATATCGTACCTTCATGATAATGGGATTCAATTTCATATATGACTGTGAGAAATAATGGTACTGACATATGTAGTGGATGTACACAAAATCGGGCTTCACTATAAAGTACTTGAAGTGAAGTAATTTGATGTGAGTAAAATCATGAGACCGCGAATCAATTTTTTGTACGCGATATGAAGTAGCTCCTTCCATTTACAGTTATTTATTAATTTAAATTGATGGGTCTCGTTAAAGATTAAAATTTAATTTCAAAATTTTCATTAACAATTTATTTACATTTTTTTAACAAATATTATTATGTCAAATGAAACTTAGTTCCTATTTCCTTTGATATAACAATTCAATCACTGGCATTTGATTGATATAATTGTGGTGCTTAGACATAATCTGTTTTTCTGTGCTCATCTGTCTATTTTTTAGACAGAACCATTCAATATCGGCAATTCATATTGGGATCAAATTTCAAACTGTTGGGTATACTAGAAATTATTATTAATCGAAGTTTTGTAATATGCTCAATTACATCTACTCCAAAAATATTTATATAAACTTTAACTTGAATTGTTAATATAATTAGAGCATATTTTCAATTATGTCATTATTTTTTAGTTAATTAAGCTTGGAATATGTTATTTAAATTAACCATATTTTTTTATGTATTTTTCAGAAATTTATGCCCATTACAGCATTTTGAATACTTATACATAATAAATTACATTTCTTAAAGAAAAATCTTTATATAATTATATAAAACGTATTACTCCAAATAATTTCTAAAGGATATAAAGATGAAGAAATTCTGATAGATGCATTTTAAACATAAAAAAACAAAAGAATTTTTAAATAGGATTTTTCAGCTAAAAAAAGGAAATTTACAAAATTAAACATCCATTACATATGTCAGTACCATTATTTTAAAAAATAATTCACTTATATATTTAACCATTTTAAACATAGCTTTTTCCTTTCCTTCCTTTATACGGACATATAATATTGAGAGAAAAAGGTACGATGTCGTTTCTTATAATTTATATTACATTTTTAAGTAATGTCAATAAAATAAGCAACACACACACACACACACACACACACACACACACACACACACACACACACACATATATATATATATATATAAATATATATATATATATAGTATATATATATATGAGTATATAGTTATATATAGATATATATTATATAGTATATATATATATATATATATATATATATATATATTATACCTGGTCTTCCTACTATCACCAGATTGGGGGTGAGTGAGTAACATACACCGGAACAGAAAAGTAGTAGAAGGACATGACGCATGTCAAAAAGAAAGCCCTCCCCCTTTATACCGTCCCCTTTATACCCCAGTGAGAAAAATCCACCGTGAGGCTTCACTGACCGTGACAGACCCTCGTTGTGGCATCTTGTCAATGTAGGGTTTATCCTCTATGCAAAGCCCACAAACATACCCTCTCACACAACCCCGCCATTCACTCCTGCTATGCACCTTTCTTGGCTCCTTTGCCAAATTCACATTTCTCTCCTTCAGGCATTCCTTTACTGAATCAATCCACTTTTTCTTCGGTCTCCCAGCTGTCGATTCCCAACACTCTCACCACTATACATCCACCTAACTAACCTACTATCATACATCCTTTCCATATAACCAACCATCTCATTGTACATTCATTTATTCTCTCATTTACGCCCTTCTTCACACCACACAACTCCCTAATGCGCTCATTCCGCATTTTATCACTATTCTTCTCACACCTAACACGCCCCTAAGATTGTCCAACTGAACACTTTGTATCTTAGATCTATACCTCTTATTCCAGATCATAGTTTCACTACTAAACATTGACACAGGTAACAACATACCCTTATGCAAAACCCTAACGCACTCACGACTTAGTCCCTCCACATCCACCAAGGACTTAATTGCACCAGCCACCTTCCTAACATTCACAATTTTAGTACTACATTCTGCCTCATCCGTTCCTTTCTCATCCAACATATATCCTAAATATTTAAACTCAGATACTTGTCCCAGTTGCTCACCATCTAACATGACCTAACATCGTGGACTCTCCTCACTCACTTCCATAACCCTACTTTTATCTACATTTACTTTCAAACCACTCTTTTTACACACCTACCAAATCAATCGACGGATCCTCTCAAACTCCTCAGATTCACCACACAAAACCAGATTATCCGCATATAATAAGCAGGGCACCCTCCCCTCTCTTCCGTTCTCCATCTTTCTACCACCTACCCCTGCCACACCACCCCTAATTCTTTCATAGCTCCATCCATATACAAATTAAATAACCAAGAAGACATAACACTTCCCTGTTATTAATAATAAAACAATCACTTTCGATTCCATATGTTCTTACACACGTTTCCACGTATCGTCATACAAGTACTTTTTTGATTCCCATTCAGAAGTTTGCTATCACCAAAATCATATATCACTAACATCTGCTGCAGAGCTTCTCTATTAATCCTGTCATACGTCTGTGGCAAATCCATGCAAATCTAAATTCGTTACTACTCCTTTCCTCATTTTCACTTTTAGCGTAAAAATCTGATCCACATATCCCCTACCATTTAAATGCACCTTGTTCTTCAATAATTCAGTGCCTTTCAAGTTACTGACGTACCCTTTCTGGGACAAAACAGCATATATCTTTCCCTTACAACAATCAATACCCAAGTCCCTAAGTGGTTCCCCTACTGTTCCCTTGCTATCCCCTTACCTTATTTAAGGGTACTACGTTCCCTCCACCTCGGGCAGAAACGATACCTTCCATAACAGCTGTTAATAAATCCTTCAAATCGTCCATTCAATCACTTCATCTTGCTGCCTAAATTCATGATCGTTTCAACAGAAATTCCATGTATGCCTGCAGATTTATCATTCTTCAACTTTCTCACTCTACCCATTACCTCCCCCTTACTAATTACCTCATCCCCAAAATGCCTATTTCATCATGCGCCAACAAACCAACATACATTCACTATCACCTCTTCATTACTGCAAATGTTGTGCAGAGTTTTAGATTTTCGAAGTGTTCCCTCCACACTCTTCTCACATCCATTTCATCAGATACGAAAGCACCATGCCTATTCATTATCCTATACAGATTCCCCTTACCCTTATTCATAAATTTTCGCGCTTCCTTCCAGAAAAGATTCCTATTCTTTTGTAAGTCCCTATTCATCATTCTTCCAAATTGTTCATTTGCCTCATTTTTTTCCAAGTATGCAACTTTTCGTCTTCATTTTTTTTCTCCTTGTATAATTCCAAACATCTTTCTCTCTAGACCTCATTATTGCATTTACCATATTCAATCACGCCTCTGTTTTTACTTTTAACCGCTTGCATTACCTCTTCATTTCGACCATTCAATGTTTAGATTCTTACTTCCTACTTTAGCACAACCAAACACTTTTCTCGCAATACCAACAAAGGCTTCCATCATTTGTGCCCAGATTTGTTGAGTTTCATTTTCATTTTCATTTCTTCATTTCATATATATATATATATATATATATATATATATATATATATATATATGTAGAGTGGTTTATATATATATATATATATATATATATATATATATAAATATATATATATATATATATATATATATATATATATATATATATATATATTGGTATGTAAATAGAAAGATTGATATATAGATAATTAAATAGTTATATAGTCAGTCAAC
>JABUQX010094607.1:27500-28869 GCA_015478945.1 Trachelipus rathkii | reverse complement strand
GACGTGTTGTTGAGAGAGATGAGATGACAGAAACAGCGAATTTTGTGTTTGGGAAGGATTAGATAAGCCGAATGTTATTAGTTTGGTGCAAGTTGGTTTTCTATATATAGTAAATTGCAAGTAATTGTTATTCCATGTGATTAAGGTATCGAGGAAGGGAATAGAGTTGTTGGAAGGCATTTCTATCTTATACTGAACTGAAGGATGAATAGAGCTAATAAAATAGTTTAGGACATCATTAGGGTTGGTTGTTTGAAGGGAGGGAGACAAAATGTCATCTACATATCTAATTTCATGAAACTATGGTTAATAAAGGGTGCAGGTAAATATTTTATCCAAATTTTCTGTTAGTTCCAATCTTTTTAGTTACTAGCAGTAGGGAGGACAGTGGCCGATCCCGATACTCAGGCCGAAAGTTTGTTTGGTAATATTTGCCATTAAAATGAAAAGTTATTATGTTTGTAATGAGAGATTAATGAACTGTTTTAATATATGAAACGGGAAGGCCCAAATCTCTCATTAACAACATAACTTCTTTTCATTTTAATTGGCAAATATTACCAAACAAACTGTCGCCTAGTATGGCGATCCCCACTGTCTCCCATAACTCGAGTAACATATATATGGAACGAACAAAGAATTTTATCATTATTTTACCTCACCCTTTATTAAACAATAGTTTATGGATTAGATATGCAGATATGACATTTTTGTCTCCTTCCCTCACAACACCAACCCTAATGAATGTCCTAAAACTATATTAACCCTATTCTTCCTTTCAGTTCAGTATACGATTAGAAATGCCCTCCAACAACTTCTATTCCCTTCCTCGAACCTTAATCACAGGAAATAACAATTACTTGCCAATTTACTAATATAGAAAACCAACATCGCACCAAACTATATCATTGGCCTATCTAATCATTCCCCAAACACAAAATTAACTGTTCTGTCATTCTATTTCTCCGTGCCTTTCGTATATGCTCTCCCCCCTTCTAGCACAAGAAACTAAATAAATCCACAATACTTTCAAATCACTTAACTACTAAGTTTTTCATCACAAAAGCATTTAACAAAGCAAAGAAAAAATATTATAATAGTAACTTCCCCCGAAAAAATAGCCAACACCTCCTTTTTACCAATTCCTCAATACCATTATATTCGTTAAAAACAAATATTACCAAAAAAAATATTACCCTCATATCCATCAAATAACATCACCTTAAAAAAAACATTCTTCAAACCCCCAAAACGAAAAGAAAATCTACCCCAAAGCTGTATATATCACAATCCCCTGCAAATTTACTTGCAATAAAAACATATATAGGTGAAAACCATAGATTTGCCAAAGCAAGAAAAAGATCAACAT
>JABUQX010094606.1:10000-25000 GCA_015478945.1 Trachelipus rathkii | reverse complement strand
ATCTTTTTTATGGCCTGAATCGGCACTTTGTTGAGCTTTTAGATCATAAAGTTGGCGCCATGATGTTGAAATCAGTCTGTGACTCAATTCTCAATCTGGGAATATCTATTCCTAAAAATCCATTCCTAAATCCATTCCTAAATCTAGGAATCAATCTGGAATCTAGATTTATTTCAAGAAATCCATTTTAGACTTCACGTTAGAAGAACGATTGAGAGAGGGAGAGAATGATGGGGAATGAGAGGGAGAAACTTTAGGGGTTTAGAGAGATTAGAGAGGGTTTTGGAGGGATACGATTTTTTAAAAAGGGTTGGACCACAAGAAAAGTCGTTTGTTTGGGCCTGAGATCTGCTAAAGTAACAGCTAATGAAATAGCTCCCTTAAGTAGTGTCATAGAGGCGCGAAAATTTAAATTAAAGATAGAAGTTTTTATTAGAGAAGTGAAACATGATATAGTATATTATTTTGACTATATTATATATTATATATATTATATATATTATATAATGTACAAAATGGTATACTGTTTTTTTTTCTTTTTCCATTTTTAATTGTAAAACTTAAAAACAAAGACAGATAAAAGATTAGTGAGACAAACAAAGGACGTTCTCACTTTCACTTAAAAAACATTTCCACCGCTGTGCAAAGGTAACAGTTAATTTACTTTAAATAATAATAATAATAATAAAATATTCTAAAACCTTTACTTAATATTTTATTGTTTTAAAAATAAAGATGTCTGCCATATCTAATGAAATATATTTGTTAATTATCTTTGAAATATTTATTGTAATTAATAATTATATTGCAATTAATACTTTTATTATTTTTAATAAAAATATGAATTGTAATATTGGAGAAATTTGATGTGTTTTTATTTGTTATAATATTGTTATATATTGTAAAACAACTAATTGATTTTTAATTACAGCTTAATGATTTTTTAAAATTATATGTAACTGATAGCGTATTTTCCATTTCTCTTTATTTAGGTTTTTTAGGATTGTTCAGAATTTTTCAAAGGAGTTTAGATATTGTTTGGAAGTTTTTGGATAGGATGTAAAATAAAACAATCTCAGGAATTGCCGCGTTTTTATTACACTCCTGCTATGGTCAAAATTGAAGAGATCCTGAAGGATAATAATTTTACATTTGACCACACTGGCGACAACTTGACTGACGGATGTAATGGTCATATCTTCTCATGTTTTAGCTCCGAGATCGTGGTTGGTTTGGTTGCGACTACAAGACTAAGGATCGTAAAAGGAGACGGAGAAGGAAGTCATTCATACGTACCTGGAAATTCTGTGACCACAAGAGCCAATTGTTTTAGCAATTCCGTGAGAGGTGACTTCTTTGTCACCAATAGATGACTCCAAAACCTTTGCCAAGCTGTTAAAGGTGGAAAATTCAAATAGAAGTACTGTGAGTACAGAAATTAATTTTCACACAAAAAACAAATTTTACACTAAAGTTTAAATTAGAATAGGAAATTGTGCACATTTGGCATGCAATATACTATCACCTGTGGGTTTTAATATATATAGTATGTTTCATTATTGTGCAAATTTCAACACAAAAGGTGTTAAAAGTTAAAGAAAACATATGTTATTGTTTTCCAAAAAATTACAAAACAAATTTTTACAAATGGGTGACAGGAAAAAATTCCCCATTATAGCTATTAGAAAAGAGCTACTTAATATAGAGTGTGAAAAGTGTGAAAATAATAAAAATTTAGAGACATTTTTAATATATAAAGAATATATTAATTAATTTTTGATTAATACATTATTATCTTCATTTTGTATGTTTTTTTTTTTGTTTTTTTTTAAAGCAAAATTACTAGAAAATAATACAAAAAATTGTTTAATTGCATTTTTTTTCTTGTATATGGTTCCTGAGGGAAGTTTTTTTAAGATATATATAGAAAAATTATGCAATTGACACCTGTAAATTAAGTAATTAAGATTAGATTAATTAATTTTTTTTATTTTACTAAATGAAAGTACAGAGTTAGTAAATCAGTTTAGTGAAAAAAAATTTCGTTTATCATAATTAGTAAAGTAATTAGAGCTAGTAGAAGATTACTAAAGAGCAAAAACAGCAACAGTATACAATACGACAAGCAAGAAGGATGTTATGTCAAAATAGGTGTGTTCGTGAATTGGTTATATTCATTCAATAATATATGAATCGAATAGTAAGGGGCAATGATATTGGAGTATCCGGAGGGAAGGGAGATTGCATTGAGTGGGAGAATCGAATTCAGGGGAAAGGGATATCGCCTCCGAGTAGGGATTGAAGATCTGGCCCATTTAATCGCCTCATTTCTTCCTTCAGTTTACTTTCCCCCACTTCTTTTCCTTCTCGCGCGTCTCTATGCATACACAACAACACCACACACATCGTTTTTATTAATATATTATATATATATATATATATATATATATATATATATATATATATATTATATATATATATATATATTATATTATATATATATATATATTATAATATATATATCTATATATATATATAATATATATATATATAGTATATATCTATATTACTTTTATTAATAATAAATTTATTAATTACTTTTCATTATATTTTTACTAATCATATTTTTTGACGTAGCCCCGCGAATATTTTCAGGTGGTAAAATTTCGATTTTGTTTTTTTTATAATATCATTAATTAATTTCGTGGTCCCGCGAATATTTTCAGGTGGTAAAAAATTTTCGATTTCGGTTTTTTTTAACCCGTTTTTTTAGTGAGGCTTAAGAAGCCAAGTGTTTTTTTTTTTTTTTTTGAGTGAATTAAAAAATAAGTTTTTTTTCAATTATCAGAAATCCGTAACTTAGCGAAAAGTTAATTAATAATTACCAAAGTGAGGTAAAACCTTTTGGACAAGGCCCAGGCCACCCAGACAAGGTCACTTTGACCAAAGGTCACCAAAGGTCACCAAAGGTCACCAAGGTCAAAAGGTCACCAAAGGTCACCAAAGGTCACCAAAGGTCACCGGCCCAGAAATTGCCCAAATTGACCCAAAAAACAGAAAATTATTTTATTTTTGACCTAAAAACATTAGAAATTGTTTTCTTTGACCTAAAAAATAACAGAATTGTTATATTTAGCTACAGAAAAATTGAAAATTTATTTTACTGACCTGTAATATTTTAAAAATTATTCTACTGCAACAGAGATTATAAAAACCACAATTTATAACAGAATTGAAAAAATAAATTTGTTGGTATGTAAATTGATTGATTCCAACTTAGAAAATATTTAATAGAAGAACATAGAACAATTTTGAAGAACTTTGAAGAACAGTAGAACAATAGTTCACCTTTGACAAATAAGTTGACCTTTAACATTTTAAGAACACACCCGACTAGAAAAAGGGGATAGCTGTTTCTTAATTAATTAATTACAGTGCAAAGAATTAATTAAATATAATTATCAAATAGAACTTTGATATTTTTTAAATAATTTTGAAAGAAAATTATTTTTATTTTTGAAAATAGAACTTTAATATTTTTTTTAAATAATTTTGAAAGAAAATTATTTTTATTTGTGAACTTTGAACTTTGATTTTTTTTTAATAATTTTGAAAGAAAATTATTTTTATTTTTTGAACTTTGAAATTTTTAAATAATTTTAATTTTTAATTTTGAACATAGAGTCAAAAGTGATTAAATTTTTTAAAATTTAAATTTAATAGTGAATAACTATAGACAGCTTTTAAATTTAATAGTGAATAAATATTTTCTTTGAACATAGAAAATTTTTGGAAAATATTTGAAAACAGTTTGAATATTTTTGAAATATTTTGAAAAAATATTTTTGAGACTTTAGTTTTTTTATTTTTTAGAAACAGTTTGAGAACTTAGTTTTTTTTTAAACACTATAGTGTTGTGTTTTGTTTTGATTTGATTAACTTGAATTAATTAAAGTTTAATCATGGCTATGTTTGAACCAATAGTCTTTACAGTCTTCGTATTATCAACATTGTTTATCATTCTCTGCTACCTGGTTCAGAAGGCTATAGCCGGACCAGTTGACCCTAATGGAGCTTCAGGAGGAGCTGAAGGGGATAATAAAGACTTAGAAAATAATGATTCAACAGAGAACAAGGATGAGGACATGGATGATACAAATAAAGAAGACAATACAGAAGATGTTAATAAAGAAGAAGAACATGATGTAACAGAAGTAAAGACTACTGACGGACAGAAAACAGAAGAGAACAAAGGAGCAAAGCCCAAGATAAGGGAACCCACACAAAAGGATATGGGACTTCCTCCAGTATATCTACCTCCTTCTAACATTGATACAATGTCGTTAAACCCAAATCAGAGAACAGCTTGGGACTGGCATCAACCAGGAAATACAGAAAATACAGCAAGAATACCTAAGGTGCTCCAAAAGACGAATGTTTTGGACAATACTTTTAATATACATTTAAATGCATCGGGGGCCACTCCCCCTTCAAATAAAAAGAAAACTTACCCTTCCTGGAATGGCCAAACAGAAATATTTAACAATAGAAGTGAGTTTAGTGGAACGTGGGGACAGACCCAAGCAAGTGATACTCTATATGGAGGACAACCTCAGAATCCGTGGGGACCATCCCAAAATACTTTAAATAATCCTTTAAATATGCAGCCACCTTACACAGGCTGGCAACAACCCCTTCCTACAATGCAACCTGGATACAATCCATACCCATATGGACCCCCTTATGGAGGATATTATCCCAACGCTGCGTATGCCCCTCCACTTCCAGAATTGCCTAAAGAATTAAAATTGTATGGAAGAAACACCAAGACCCAAGTTTGGGTAGGCATTAAATTTGAGGATTACCTTTCTACGTTGCAAGAGAAGATACGCACGTTAGGCCTAATAACTGAAAGACAGAAAATAGACTATGCTAAGACTACAATCTCTTCTGATTTCACATCAGAGGCCCGCCAGTACATTCTCAAAGATAATAGTTCTCGAGGTGTAAGACCCTAGAAGACTTCTTGATTCAACTGAAGATTTTTCTCAAACCAGACAAAGCCGAGACAATCTTCTGTTTATTGAAACAGTTCATGAAATTTCAAAGGAGACCACATGTAACTCTTACTGAATTCATGTTGGACTTGAAGAATCTCCTTTGGGAATATCAGAGAAAACTCATCGATATTGAGACTTCCTTTGGATTTACTTCTCAACAGATAAACATCTTAATTATGACTAAGATTTTAGAGAGTATGGAAGAGCTCAGAGATCATAGAAGACTTAGAGAAAAAGTTTTAAAAGTCTTTAATCCAGACTTGAGTTTTGTAGAAATTTTGGAGAAACTCAGCCAGATAGAAGAAGGAGTCTTGTTCCAAACCAACCATAGAGCTGAACAAGATAGAAGAAATACAGCTAGAGTATTCTATACAGAGAACAATAGCACTAATAATAGTGAAGTTAGAAAAGAAAGAACTACATATAACCCTTCCATGAGGAACAGAACCATGGAATGGAGTAATAAAAAGAATACTTCTAAATTTTCAGGAAAAAGGACAAGCCCTTCTCCAAATATAAGACCTAATAAGGGAGTAGTTAAGAAACTCTCCAATAAAGAAATAAAGTCAATGGACTATTGCCTAAAATGTGAATCTTTAGGTCACCATTCCCGAAACTGTGGTTGGAATACCACATACTGCAGAGTATGTAGAAAGTTCCATGCCCGGGGTTCGACGTCTAATTGCAAGAATGCCCCTGTGTGGATCCCTAATGAAAATGAAAATAATATGGTAATACCATATAATAACCCCACTGATTTTGATAATGGGGTCAAAGCTCGAAGAGTCGAGATTAAAAATGATTCAAATACCAGAAAGCCATACTCTTACAAGAATGAGCGTAGCCATCAAGGTAAGAGTCCTAAGAAAACAACCAGAGTTCATCTGATTTCTAATCATCAAGCAGATCCAGAACATGAAGAAATATCTGGAACTGAAGATGAAGAAGAAGAGAACGAACAGTTTTTTACACCAGATCTCTCTGCAAGAGAGACAAATTTTTGATTCCAGGCAAAGATTTAAATGAAGAAATGGTAAATAGAACAGTAATTAAAGAAAATACTTCAAGCTTAAAGAAGAGAGGTGTTATAGTAACCTCTAGCTTCTTTGGTGTAGGAATTAGACCCCCAAAATTGGGCTGTCATTATTTCTTGTCAATATTTTTGACTCCAACAAAAGGTCAGAACGAGGTTGAAGTTCATAGCCTATTAGATTTAGGGAGCACAACCTGTTTGATATCGTTGGATAGATTAAAGGAAATAGAAAGAGAAGGAAGATTTAAACTGTCTCTTAAAGAAGCTAGTATTATAGTCCAAGGGATTGGAACTCAGATGATCCATCCTATAGGAGAAGTTGATCTACTTCTAAGGCTACACCAACAGTATTACCCAGTTACATTTTTAGTGTGTAAAACGGAAAGTACTGGAGCTTGGAATGGAATTCTATTAGGTACAAGTATTTTAGCTAATCTACCTATAACAATAGACCTTTCTTCATCGCATTTAAATCTTAAAGAAGAGAATAACGAAATAAAAGTTAAAATCTTTGCCAAATTAGGAAGCTTTTTTCTCATGAATCAAGATGAAAAGATAACTAAGAAAGATAGAATGATTAATAATCATAGAAAAGATTCCAATAGGAATGATAAGTTTAAAGTAAACAATTACAGTGATAACTGTAAACCAGTAAGTAATAGAGGCTCTATTGAAAAGCCTACACAGAGATTAATTAATAAAGGCTCCATTCTTGAAAAGCCTACACAGAGATTAATTAATAAAGGCTCATTGAAGAAGCCTACAAAGAGAATTATTACTAAAGGCTCATTGAAGAAGCCTACCAAGATAGAAATAAATAAAAATTCTGTTGTTCTTCAAGAGAACAAAGAAAACTCACAACTTCCTCCAGTAGAGGAAGGACCTTTAATAGCAGACGAAGAAATAGAAGTTCAATTGCTATTAATAGAAGAAACTATGGCACCTGCTCAATCTTATGGTTATCTGAAAGTCAGACCTGAGAATAAAGGAGATTTGAAACTGGAAAAGAAGTGTTTAATAACACCTGCTTTTTCCTTAGGGCCATTATATTTTGCAAACTCTGTCTGTCGCAGTTAGAAATAAGAAGTTATTTTGAGTTAATATTAATCTAGTGACAAGCCTTTTTATTTAAGAAGAAATAAACATATAGGGAAGTGTCATCCGATTTTAGAAATTATTGAAAAAGATTTTAATAAAACTGCTATTGCTACAGAGAATAAGCAGTTAGGATCTACTTGTATAGTAACCTGCTCAGAAAATTTATCAGATAAACAGTTGAAGAATGCATACAGAGAGATTATTACAGATAATTTGAGTAAAGAAGAAGCAGATGTTTCTATTTTACAGAAACCAGAGCATTTAGAAGAACTTCTAGATTTGTTAATGGAATACAAGGACGTTATTGCTCTAGATGATGATGCAGTTCCTGTGTGTCCCATACAGAAGTTTGAAATAGAACTTACTCCAGATGCTCCAAAGATCATTTTTAGAAAACAGTACCGTCTCCCACATCGCTACTTGGAAGACATAGATAATTTTACTGATGCAGCTTTGAAAAAAGGATATATTAAAGCTTGCTATTCGCCACATAGTTCACCTCTATTGGTAGTGGCCAAGAAGAACTCTAATAAACCAAGAGTCTGTATAGACTATAGGCATCTAAACTCCTTCAGCGTCCCAGATGTATACCCACTGCCCTCAATAGACGAAATATTCTCGTCCCTAGGAGGCAGTACGATTTTCACTAGTTGTGATTTAATAGATGCTTACCATTCCCTCGAAGTCGAGGAGGAAACACAGAAATTAATGGCTTTCCGTACTAGGAAAGGATTATTCTGCCCAACCAGATTATTATTTGGGCACCGCAATGCTCCAAGTACCTATGCTAGGACAATGCAAGTCGCGTTGAACCATTTATTAGGACCTATTGCCCAAGTGTATTTAGATGATGTCTTAATCATGGGTAAAAATAAGGCAGAACATTTTGAAAACTTAAGGAAAGTTTTTACTGCATTTAGAGATAATAAATTAAGAGTTAAATTGACTAAATGTCACTTTTTACAAACCTCAGTGTTATACTTAGGATTTAAGATAGGAAGAGACGGAATTTCACCAGATCCAGCGAAGATAGAATCGATGAAGAGTTTCGTCCCTCCAACAAGTGTTAAGGAAACACAATCCTTATTAGGATTTTTCTCGTATTTTCGCTTTTTAATTAGTGACTTTGCACTAATTGCGAAACCATTATATAACTTAATAAAAAAGAGTGTTAAGTTTGAATGGAAGGAAGAACACCAAAAAGCATTTGAGCTCTTAAAGAGAAGCTTGTGGTGCAACCTCAGTTAACTTTTCCAGACTATTCCAAGCCATTTTTTATAGGTACAGACGCCTGTGACTATGGAATAGGAGGCGTTCTTTACCAAATGTCAGACGATGGCAAAGAAAAACCATTGTCCTTTGTTTCAAGAGTGTTAAGAGGCAGTGAACTAAACTATGATATTATAGAAAAGGAATGTTTAGCTGTTGTCTTTTCACTACAGAAGTTCAAGAATACAGTGTTTGGTTACCCCATCACTATATTAACTGACAACCAACCTCTTTGCTTTATATTTCGCAACAAACAACAAACGGGACGCCTAGCCCGTTGGAATTTATTTGTTAATAGTTTTTCACCAACTATAAAGTATAAGACAGGAAAGACTAATATACCGCCAGATTATTTGAGTAGGCATCCAGCAAAAGCTCCAAACGTTTATTTCTTTAAAGGAGAAAAGAAACCGATGCTACCAAGAAAAGATTTTATTTTAACGAAAGAAACTTTTAATAGGGAACAAGAGAATTGCCCTAGATTAAAAGAATTAGTTAAGTGGGCTAAGGAAAACCCCAAGACTTATCCACACATTTTCCATAAGAAAGTGCTGTACTATGCAACTAGAAAGGAACCTTATGTAATACAAGTACCAGATAGCATGATCTACTCAGTTATAGATCAATGCCATTCTTCACTTGGAAGTGGGCATGGAGGACAGCAAAGGACTGAAAAACGAGTTAGAGAGAGATACGTTTTTCCTCATTTAAGTAAGTTAGTAAAGGAGTACTGTTCTCAGTGCGTATCCTGTGCTAAGGTTAAAGGTCCTAGACCTCCAAAAGCTGAAATCAACAGATGGCCTCTTCCTTATACTCCGTTTTCTAGAGTACACGTGGATAGCATAGGAAAACTTCCCACATGTTCAATTTCAGGAGCCAAACACATTCTCGTCTTCAGAGATGTTTTGACTAGATACTGCGAGTTAGTCGCCTGTAAATCAAGAACAAGCCAAGAATTTGCTCAAGCTTTACAAGAAAGAGTAATATGCCGGCATTCGAGCCCAGAAATTTTAGCTTCAGATAATGCCCCAGAATTTACTTCAGCTGCCTTCAAAGAGCTATGTAAAGCTTGGAGGATAAAAAGGTTAATATTCTGCCCTACAAACCAAGTCAAAATGGTGTAGTTGAAAGATTGAATGCAGATATTGAAAATTTCCTCCGTCATTTCGTAAAGGATAATCATAGAGATTGGTCAAAATACTTATCTTTCGCTCAAATAGCAATTAATACTTCGTATAATAGATCAATTGGATCTTCTCCACATTTCGTCCTGCATGGATATATAAAGAGACTTCCCTACGAGATGCCTGATTATGTCTCTCCATTTACAAATAAATCGGAAAATAGAAAATTCATATCAGATGAGGTAGATGTCGTAGTGGAAAGAATGGAAGCAATAAGAGATTTAGCTAGAGAAAATCTAGAAAAGGAAACAATTAAAGCTATGGAACAGCAACACAAACATGCCACACAAAGAGAATTGAAAGTGGGCGATTATGTTTT
Organism: Trachelipus rathkii; assembly: GCA_015478945.1. Taxonomy (NCBI): domain Eukaryota; kingdom Metazoa; phylum Arthropoda; class Malacostraca; order Isopoda; family Trachelipodidae; genus Trachelipus; species Trachelipus rathkii. The sequence continues at coordinate 15,037 of JABUQX010094606.1, read as the reverse complement.
TGTAAATGCTGTAAAGAAACCAGAACAAAGTTCTAAATTGAACAAAAGATTTGAAGGTCCTTTTATTGTAAATCAAATAAAGGAGCCAAATAAGCTTATGCTTTCTTGTTTAAATTCAACGAAATTATTTCCGGTTCACCGGGATAATGTAAAAATAATTCCAGTAGAAAAGATTACAGAATCTCATTTTTCATTTGATAATGATGAGATTTGGAATCCAGATGCAATTCAAGAAACATTGGATTCCCCGAAAGTTACAACAGAAAGAACAAGTATGGAACCTGAAGAAGTAGATCGACAGGTAGAAGATCAAGAATCTCCAACCACTTCTTCGTGGATTCCCCCTAATTTTTATGATGAACAATATGTTATACCAGAGGATTCAACACAAGAACAAAAGAATCCTGTAGTAGAAACACAAACTTCTTGTAATCAAATAATACCTGATACTCCTCAAGGAAGTAGATTGATTAATTCTACTCCACAAACAAGAACTCAAGTAAGAGGATATAGACCGTCTCTATCACCAATCAGACAAGAGGATTCATATATTTCGGACAGTTCTGAACACGAGGAACAGCCTGTCATTGCAGAAGTACAAGAGGATGCTTTGGTAACACCACTTGCAGATGGAACTGTAGGGGATAATGTGCCAAGTTCTGAAGCACTTCCCAAAGATGATGAGGTAACACCTCCAGAAGAAATTATGGATTTATCAACGTCTGAAGGCCCAAGAGATGATAGAAAAGAAGATCCGTCGTATAGACCTCACCAGCAATTCAGAGGTCCGAGGGATGTGGAACCAAGGGTTACAAGAAGCCAAACAAGGCAAAGAGAGCAAGAACCTCCTCCACCTCTACCACCAAGATCACCAAGAACTGATAAAACAACAAAAGAGTCGTCTGAACCAGTGTTAAAGAGACCTCCAGTTGTTTTGCCATTAGAGATGACTAGAAGAGGAAATACACTCCACTACTTGCCTCCTAAGAGTTAAAATCTCTTAGAATTGTAAAAAATCTTTTTGTAAATAAATATTTTATTTCATTTTATTTGTGTTCATAACCTTTAGGTTTAAGTTTTTATATTTCTATTACAATATATTACACAAAACACATGTTTACACTTTTCTACTCTTAATTTTTTAAGTATAAGTTTCCATATTTTTATTATGTCCGTTACGAATTCGGAAAATTTTTTTTGCCCCCAGGGGTCATTCTTTTCTTTTGAAACTAAAAAACCATAAAAAAATAGAAAAATTTTAATTTTACGTTTCGTAAAATAACAACGTTTATATACTTTTATTTATATACTTTTATTTTTTATTAGTAACATGTTTTTATTATTATTTTTTATTTTTAAAAGAAAACAAAATAAAAATCGAAAAATTTCGTTTTAATATTAGAATAATAAAAATATAATCAGATTGTTTATTTAATATTAAGAATCTTTTTAATTAATTTTAATTAAGTATTAGCCTTAAGCTATATAATTAGCTTGCTTTTATTTTTAATTTTTATCTTAATATTAATTAGCCTTAAGCTATATAATCAGCTTGCTTTTATTTTTTTTTAATTTTGATTTTAATTCAGAATTAGCCTTATGCTATAATTAGTTTTGATTAATATTGATTAGCCTGATCAGCTTTTATTGATATTAATTAGCCTCATGCTATATAATCTTTTAATTTTAATTTTCATTTTAATTATAATCAGAATGTTTTAACATTACTTATCTTTAGTTTTATTATCCAAGATCCAATAAACTAGATTTCATTTTATGAAGTTCATTTTATTTTAATTATTTGATTTCATTAATTAAAATTATTATCAGAAACATATCAAACTTGATTCCAATTTTAAATTTTTAAAATTAACGTAACTCTAGTATAATCACAGGTAACTTTAAAAAGAATTTAATACATTTAATTAATTATTTTAATTTTACTTTAATGAAACGGCGACCTCATTTATTAAATCGAAGTAATAATCATTTCAGACTGTAATGAAAATGTTACGTCCAGTTTTTGCATTACTTCTTTTACCTGCAGTCTTATCCATCTCCACTAACATTAATGAAGAGACAAGAGTACTGCCAGGTATCATTTTGTATCACTCCGGTGAAGTAAATTTCATTGAAGGATATCTTGACTTGATTGTATCTTTAGAATGCCCATCAGAAATTAAAACCACTATTTATAGAACCACTAAAATGATAGATACTTTAAAAGATAAATTTTTGCCTGCGTTCAATGATAATTTTATTAATATTTCCATAAACCAAAGAGCGCACAAATGGGAATTTCAACTCATTAAAATTAGAACTAAAGTAATATCCCTTAAATTAATTGAACTTAAAAGCTTACCATGGATTCACTCCCAAGCTAGATACAAAAGAGCTGCTTTCGAATTGGGAGGAGATATTCTTAATATTTTATTTGGTACCGCTACTGATAAACAAATTAAATTTTTGAGAAAAAAGATAAATATATTAGGAAACTTTGCGAGTACTTCAAATTTATTAGTTAATGAACTTAAAGAACAATTAAAGTCAAATACCCGAACACTATCAGAATTTCAAATTAACTTACAAAAATTAATTGAATTTCAAAACAGATCACTTGCAACCCACAACATACTTAATCAACTAGGTAGTGTCAAATCATTACTTACATTAGTTGAACATTCAGTTAACAGTTTTACAATGATACATCAATTAGTTATCACATCATTGCAATTAGCTAAAAACAAGATAACTAATGATCAACTTTATTCACCCATCTTTTTGTTACCATACATACTAGAAATGACACAAACCACAAAACTACATCCTATCATACCATTAGAAGCGACAACATACCATTCATTTTTGACATACTCATGGACTATAAAATCAACCACTAATCCATTTGAATTAATTACACTAATTCCATTCATTTCAAATGAGAAATTTATTTCATATAAGTTAATTCCATTCCCAACATTCATTCCTTTTAATGAAACGTCCGTTCGAATAATTTATAATATACCGAACAAATATCTTTTCGTTAATTATGGACAGAGAAAATATACTTATTTACGAAATTCAGTTCATGACTATTGTCGTAACATAGGGAAAACAGCAGTTTGCCCTCAATCACAACCTTTTACATCCATTGATGACAAAACCTGCTTGCTATCGCTTTTGCTTAACTATACTACTAATTTCTCGTCATGTCCTATAACTATCTTTAAATCAAAAGAACCCTTCACAGTAACCCTAGGACATTTTACTATTATATCTTTTGCAGAAAAAATTAGAGCTTCTATTTCCTGCGAAAGACCTCATTCCGTACAGCATATAAATAATTTTATTTTCAATATTCCTCACGGTTGTACTTTTACCTCTGCTAATTATCAATTTAAAAATCCCATTCATTTAGAGAAAAATATTTCATTAACTTCATTAATTGCTCAATCCGATAAAGTTTTGTTTAATTTTTTAACTCATGTTGCTTTACCAAATATCTCTGCAGCAATATTTCCAAAGTTTCAAATAATGAAAGAAGTTCAGTGGAATAAGAGACTAGACAGTATTAATAATACCATCCACCCATTAACTCCTTATCTTTCTCAAGTTAAATTAATCCCATATATCGGTGGAGGAACAACTAGTGTTATTTTATTCATTTTCATCATAGTGATTATTTATTTGACTTGGTCTTATAGAAAAGCATTGTGTAGAAAATGTTTGAAAGAATTAAATCAAGAAACCCAAGATATTCCATTGAATAATATACCCATGTCAACCCTTCCATTAGAGGTAACCCCAGTTCAAAATACCCCACAGAATCAAATTGAAATTGAACCCTTGGTACAACCTCCCATAAAATTTAGACAATCTTTAATACCCAAACCTCCGATGCCACCACCTATTCCATATAGGCAATCTACTTCTCAAGAAGTGGAAGTATATTCTAACATTGCTAACTTGGACTAATAACCTTTCTACATGACCAATACCTTTTCTGCATTTATTTTGAATTATAAGTTTATAGTACTAATAGAATTAAAATCCTTATGAATTTTAATTTTTCCGAAGGCAGAGTCCTTATTGTGAATCAGATTTCTCAATAAATAAAATCAATAAAACTTTCTTGATTTGGAAATAAACTTATAATTTGAAAACAAATTTCTGCTTCATAATCCATTTCTCAAGCTTCGGTTACATTTCAACATTTTGTGTTTAACTAACTTTTCTTTTAATATCTTTTTTATGGCCTGAATCGGCACTTTGTTGAGCTTTTGGATCATAAAATTGGCGCCATGATGTTGAAATCAGTCTGTGACTCAATTCTCAATCTGGGAATATCTATTCCTAAAAATCCATTCCTAAATCCATTCCTAAATCTAGGAATCAATCTAGAATCTAGATTTGTTTCAAGAAATCCATTTTAGACTTCACGTTAGAAGAACGATTGAGAGAGGGAGAGAATGATGGGGAATGAGAGGGAGAAACTTTAGGGGTTTAGAGAGATTAGAGAGGGTTTTGGAGGGATACGATCTTTTAAAAAGGGTTGGATCACAAGAAAAGTCGTTTGTTTGGGCCTGAGACCTGCTAAAGTAACCAGCTAATGAAATAGCTCCCTTAAGTAGTGTCATAGAGGCGCGAAAATTTAAATTAAAGATAGAAGTTTGCTTAGAGAAGTGAAACATGATATAGTATATATTATTTTGAATATATTATATATTATATATATTATATATATTATATAATGTACAAAATGGTATACTGTTTTTTCTTTTTCCATTTTTAATTGTAAAACTTAAAAATAAAGGCAGATAAAAGATTAGTGAGACAAACAAAGGACGTTCTCACTTTCATTAAAAAACATTTCCACCGCTGTGCAAAGGTAACAGTTAATTTACTTTAAATAATAATAATAATAATAATAATAATAATAATAATAATAATAATAATAATAATAATAATAATAATAAAATATTCTAAAACCTGTTTTACTTAATATTTTATTGTTTTAAAAATAAAGATGTTTGCCAT
>JABUQX010094605.1:0-22775 GCA_015478945.1 Trachelipus rathkii | reverse complement strand
TAATATATAGATATATATACTGTATATTATAATATATATATATATATTATATATATATATATATATATTTTATATATATATATATATATATATATATATATATTATATAATATATATATATATAATATATATATATAATATATAATATATATAATATTATATATATACTAGTATATATATATATATATATATATATATATATATTATATATATATATATATATAAATATATTATAATATATATATAATATATATATATATTATATATATATATATATATATATATATATATATTTCTCTATCTCAACCTAGAATATTCTTATTTTTCTCTCCTCCTCCTTCTTTCTCTCACTATCCTCGTTCTCCTCTTGATTACATTATGATTCGGGGCATGGGCTGCTGAAATCTATGAACGTTAGGGAAGGCGGCGTCCCGGATGGCATTCCTCCCGAGTTTTGAAGGGAGTGTGCTTTCGTGCTGACCTCGCCCCTCGTTCAACTATATTTCTCTATGTTCTCAATTTTTACTATGCTTTTCCCTCAGTTGGTTGAAGCACAGCACATGCGTCCAAACCTGTTCCGAAAAAAGGAAGCCGTTCTACCTTTCTAACTATCGCCCTATAGCTCTCACTTGTATTCTACTAATCTTTGAAACCCTACTCGACTCTCATTCTTAGATCACGAGTCTCATTTACTCCTCTCCGATCGCCAGTACGGCTTTTGGCGCTCGATGTCTACTGGCGATATACTTTCTATTTAACTATTTATGGTTTTCCGCCCTCGGGAACTACAGGGAGACTTGCGTTGGTGGCGCTTGAAATATTTCCAAGGCCATTTGACCGGGTATGACACGCGGTCACTGCTCTCAAGCTCCCCTCCTTTGAGTTTTCTCCTCTCTTTGCTTACTTAGGGGTCTAGTTTTTCTTTCAAATCGTCAATATCGCTGTTGGTTGATGGGGTGACTTCTTCTTCTTTTTCTTTCAATAGTGGTGTTCCTCAGGTTCTGTCTTATCTCTTACCATTTATTCCTCTTTCATTATGATCTTCTTACTGTACATCAACTCTTCCACTCGTAGCATAACTCGACCCTTCATTCTTCAACTCATTCAATTCTGCTCCCTCTTTTACTTCACAAATTGCCTTTGGTTCTAATCTTTCCGATTCATTCTCCCTGACCTGAATAAATTTTCCGGGTGGGTCGTCTCAACCTTGTGAAATTCAATTCTTTTAAAAACCCAACTTCTACAATTCTCCCTCTCTAAGACACCTTCTAGCTTTCCTATCTCTTTCGACGGTTGTCTCGTCTCTCCTGTTGACAATATTAAACATCCTTGGCCTTAACATTAAACAACAAAAAAAATGTTCTTGGAAACCTCACATTCACAACGTTGCTTAGGAGGCCTCTAAGAAACTGGGAGTTCTGTTTAAGACTACGAGACTTTTTTTTCCTCTTCTCAGTTGCCCCAGCTAAACAAGGGCCTCATCCGCCCTTGCATGGAGTACTGCTCTCATATCTGGGGGCGACTTGGTTTCACCCCGGCTTTTGGATAGGGGTCGAGTCAAAAGGCCGAAAGATTATAAAGTGCTCTTGCCACTTTTCCAGTTCACTTGACCCTCTATCTTTTGCGCGCGATATTGGTGCTTTATCTCTTTTTATAGGGTACCGCACGGCAGGTGCTTCGAGGAGGCTTATCACTCGCGTACCACCACTTTACTACGCCCTCGTAGCACAAGGGCTTTGTCGGCGCATGAGTTTTGTGTTGATATTGGTAATTCCAGGCTTGTTCCTGTGGTGTTCCTTCTTCTGCCACCTCTGTTCTTGGAACTTCTTCCATTTCTGTGTTCCTGCAGAATTTACTCTCACTTTAAAGCCTGCGTGTGTGCTCATCTGCGTAATTGCGTTAGTTGATGAATAACTGATGTTGTGTGCAAACCAAACCCTCTCCTTGAATAGGGCGGGGGCCTCTGCCCGTGAGTGGTTGGTATAAACGTGTATAATATATATAAATATTAAATATATATTATATATATTATATATATAATATAATATATTTATATATATATATTTTTATTGTATTATATACAAATATTATATATATATATATATAATATATATATATATATATATATATAAATATATATATAGTATATTTATATATTATATATATATATATAATAATATATATATATATATATATATATATATATATATATATATATATATATTATATAATATATATTAGATATATATCTCATATATAATATAGATATATATAATATAATATATTATAATATATATATATATATATATATAGGCAAATCCTGGGAATGCTTTTGGCATGCTGTAATCATGCAATATTATTGTAATTTAATGATTAATAATAGACCTTATTTTATAAATTGTAAAACGTTCCTTTTAGAATCTAACATGGGGTGACTTCGGCAAACTTGAATTAGTCAAGGGAGCCGAGTATCGAAAAAGTTTGAGAACCACTGCTGTTAAGCCTAGTACACACTAGTAGACATGTTGCGCGATTTTGGTCTCTGAGACGTGTCTCAGGTTGTCTACGTAGACATGTCTATAGACCAATCCCGTCTACGGGCCTGTCTCGAGACCAAAAATCGCAGGTCTAAAGTCTCCCGATCGGAATGGGAGACTTCATGCAACGTTAGACATGTTGCGCAACATTTTGACAGTGTGGACGTCACTCGGCAGTCTAGGTCCGAGACGGGGACTACCCCAAATCGTCGACAGGAAAATTTTTTCGACAGGAAAAATAGTCGACAGTACATTAAACAAAATTTCCACTTGTCCAAATCGTCGACAAATAATTTCTCATAGGTAAAATGGTCGACAAAATTTTCTATTACTCGTCCAAACCGTCGACACACTAAATGAACAATGCCAAATGATCGACTCCTATCAATCTATTATTTTAAGATTATATATATATATATATATATAATATATATATATATATATATATATATATATATATATATATATATAATATATATAACTAAAATAAATATATTATACATATATATATAATGTACATAAATTTATATATATTATAATATATATATATATATATATATATATTATATATATATAAATATATATATATATAATATATTATATTATATATTATACTATATATAATTAATATATATATTATATAATATATATATATATAATAATATATATTATATATATATATATATATATAGGAATATATATATATATATATATTATATATATATATATATATATATATATATATATATATATATATATATTAGTTATATTGGTTTCTTTTTTATATCGAGTTTTTATATCGAAATTAGTTTATATATATGATATTATTATATATATATATATATTATATATATATATAAGTATATATATATATATATATATATATATATATATATATATAATACTAATATATTATATATATATATATAATATATAATTGGCAACAAGTAGGGCTCGAACCGACGGGGAACATAGGGGGGAATGTTTTCCATACCCCGTAGGGGGAGCGGGCGGAGGGAAACCCCCGCGACACCAAATCAAAGAGCGGGGGTTCCGCGAGATCCTCCCGGAGGGGGAAAATGGTCCTACCCTGCGTTCCCTTGAAGAGAAGCTGGGATGGTTTCTCTAAATTGTGTATCTTGCTTCATTATTAACCACCCAACATTAAAGGTCAACGTAATTCAAAATCAGTAGGCGTCAGCCGGGTGAAATTTCGAAAACCCATGGCGTCTTCCAGTCTTAATTTATTTAATAATGCATTACCGAACCTAGGTCTTTCTGCGAGCACTTCACGCGTCCACCAACGTATACGTTTTCGCGTTCTTTCACCTGTAATTAGCACTAAGCAGGAACTCATTCCACACAAAACAATGTCCTCCATGGTGGACTGCGAAGATGAGACTGAGAAATTCACATCGAAGTGTGGATGCTAGACGTGACAAAGAACGGTGTCTCTAGACGGTCTATAGACCGTGTCTCGAGACCGTCTCTAGACGGTCTATAGACAAGTCGCGCAACATGTCTACTAGTGTGTACTAGGCTTTAGGGTATTGTGTTAGTTAAATGAGTCTCTAGATTTTTAAGAGTGGTAAGTGATTTAGGTAACCTTTGATGAAATATTTTAAAGTATTTAACAGATTAGATTCCCTTGGTTAAGCTCTTTGTTAAGTGATGGTATGTGAACATAATGATGTATGCATAACAAAACAAGAATTTAGGGTGTTGGCCAATGTTTCGAAAGTGGGGGTGCTTAAAATGTGATAACCTGAAATTATTTCTTGTTGGGTATTGATATTTTCTGAAAATATTAGGTCTTACTTATTGCCAGTGTTTTGTAAGACATATTAAAGGTTATCAGGTTATAATATGTAGAAATATAAAGTGAAATAATGATTTAAAATTAAACGATTATGCTAAGTTATATAATACTCTAAAAAAAATTTCAGTTTCCATATACAAAGAAATTATTTGAGTTTATGTCTATACATGTGAGTTTGTAATATAAAAAATGAAAGTATATATATATATATATTATATATATATATATATATATAATATATATATATATATATATATATATAGTATATATATATATATATATATATATATATATATATATTATATATATATATATATATATATATATATATATATATATATATATAATATAATATATATATAGTACATACTATATATATATTTTAGAAATAGTTAATTATGTTGTAAATATGTAATATCTGTATATATATATAATTAATTATTATTAAAGTAAAAATTTTTTTTAAAAAAAATTTTAATTTTTAACCACACTTACTATATATATATATATATATATATATATATATATATAATATATATGATATAATATATATATATAGGTCAGCATCCCGAAAAGCCAGCATGTTACACTAAAAAAACTGTAAACATGAGTACACGAAAATAGAATATCCGATTTTATTTAATCAGTAATTATACAGCGTATAAAAAAATATAGCAATCAAAGTAGCCAACTTAATATTCTGATTAAAACTAAAAATTGTAAAAATTGTTTAAATCTTCTTTTTTTTATTAAACCAAGATTGCGGTTTACTCCGAGTATGCACGGAAAAGTTGCCACAATGTTGAATTTTTTTTTTTTTTTAAAAACGGACGAATACCCACGAGTAAATAAGAACGATAGATAGAGTCGGGTTTCTCGGCCTTACGGGGTGACACGGAAGTCCCCCCTCTGTCCGCTCCGTCAGGCTCGACCCCCTAAAAAGGAATAAATTAAAAAGAAAAAAATAATATTTCTCCAATTATATTATAAAGCGACATTTGGCAACTTCTCCCGGCTTCAGGTCAATCAGAGCTGCCGCTATTTCAGGTCTAGGATATTACTAAATTTTAAGGAGTTATTAATAAAATTAGAATAAATAAATTTTTTTTTGCTCATTCAATAGCCATGCAGTAGTTCCTGATTAAAAAAATGATATTTATTTTCCTGTAGATGTTATAGTTTCTAGTTACATGCCTGAACTCCTCTGTCTTCTTACCACCATATATATATATATATATATATATATATATATATATATATATATATATATATATATATATATATATATATATATATATATATATATATATTATATATATATATATATATTTTTATATATAGGCCTTTTAAATAGTTCTTTGATGTTATTATTTTGGTTTCTTCGTGTAGGCCTCTATATGAATTGGATAATGATTTAAAAATTATAAAACAAATGATTTATTAAATGAATAAGTAATAAAAGTTGCCCGACAGCTAAGATACCCTTTTACGGTGAAATAGCAGAAGAGGGGCGAGTTTTCAAGAGACTTTTAAAAGAAGTTTATTTAAAGTAAAAGTTTGATAAATAGGTATAGAATATAAAAATCGTGGTAGCATATAAAAAAAATTAATAAAAAAAAATAAATCATTAAATTAAATTGTTTTTATATCGTACCTCTGGCAAGGTCTACAATTTTTAAATTTTCTTTGTTCATTATTGGGAAACTCAAAAAAAAATTCAGTTTTCTTTATATTTAATTGTAAACTGAAATATATATATACTATTATATTATATAATATATATATATATATTATATATATATAATATATATATATTATATAATATATTATATATATATATATATATATATATATAATATTATATTAGAAGCTCAGGCCTCTAGGAAGGAGCCATCAATCCATATCTCAAACCTACAACAGTTACCGGAAAAGTTTAATACATTGCTGGGAATGCTGGTGTCTAATTTTTAGTGCCGAAAAAATGTAAAAGAAAAAAAAAAATAAATATCTCAAAAACTACAATAGCTACAGGGAAAAGGAATACATTTTTGGAATCCTGGTAAAATTTTAGTTAGGAAAATGTAAAAAAAAAAATTATTGTTAATAATTATAGTAATATGAGGAGAAAGCCTATTTGAGACCTTTTATACGTTACTCGTTAAATAATAGACTTTCTAGTATAGTTAAGTCTTTTTTTTTACTAAAGAATACCCCAAGGGTATATACCGCACCGATGGCAGGAGTCGGGTCTTCGGCCTTCCGGGGACTACGGGGTAGGACTAATTCCCCCCCTCCGGGGAGGGTCTCCGGAACCCCCGCTCTTTGGTATTTGGGTGTCGCGGGGGTTCCTCCGCCCCTCCCCTACGGGGTATGGAAAACGTCCCCCCTGTGTTCCCCGTCGGCTCAAGCCCCCTACATTGCCGTGTAATACCTTTACAAATAATATATATATATATATATGTATTATATATGTAATATATAATAATATATATATATATACTATATATATATATATATTATATATATATATATATATATATATATATATATAGTATATATATATATATATATAATATAGATGTAAATACTGCAATTAAACCGCAGTTCATTTTGTATAGATAAAATAACTCCTTGAGTGAATCTTCACTTACCAGGATTAGATCCCGGGTCCTCACGTATGGTATGCCGAGCGTGTTACCACTCAACCACGACAAGCTAAAAAGATACGCAACTTAAACCTATGAAAGAGTGCTCTATTCAATAGGAATAAGGCCGCTATATGTCAGGGCAGATACCTCAGCCACGCATCTCCGCTGCACTCGGCGTCAAAGGTAACACAGGACCCCATGTAAGGAGACCACTCTAGGATCGCGATATATAAGTTTGTATAGATGTTTTAAATATGCAATTAAACCGCAGTGCAATTTGTATAGATAAAATAACTCCTTGAGTGAACTCACTTATACCAGGGATTAGATCCCGGGTTCCTCACGTATTGTTATGCGAGCGTGTTACCCACTTCAACCACGACAAGCCTAAAAAAGATACCGACTTAAACCTATGAAAAGTGCTCTATGCAATAGGAAATAGGACCGCCTATGTCAGGACAGATACCTCAGCCACGCATCTCCGCTTGCACTCGGGTCAAAGGTAACACAGGACCCATGTAAGGAGACCACTCTAGATCGGAGTATAATTTGTATAGATGTAAATACTGCAATTAAACCGCAGTTCAATTTGTATAGATAAAATAACTCCTTGAGTGAATCTTCACTTACCAGGATTAGATCCCGGGTCCTCACGTATGGTATGCCGAGCGTGTTACCACTCAACCACGACAAGCTAAAAAGATACGCGACTTAAAACCTATGAAAGAGTGCTCTATTCAATAGGAATAAGGACCGCCTATGTCAGGACAGATACCTCAGCCACGCATCTCCGCTTGCACTCGGGTCAAAGGTAACACAGGACCCATGTAAGGAGACCACTCTAGATCGGAGTATAATTGTATAGATGTAAATACTGCAATTAAACCCAGTTCAACTTTGTATAGATAAAATAACTCCTTGAGTGATTCTTCACTTACCAGGATTAGATCCCGGTCCCTCGCGAACGGTATGCCAAGCGTGTTACCACTCACCACGACAGCTAAAAGAACGCGACTTAAACCTATGAAAGAGTGCTCTATTCAATAGGAATAAGGACCAGCCTATGTCAGGACAGATACTCAAGGAGTTATTTTATCTATACAAATTGAAACTGCGGTTTAATCGCAGTATTTACATCTATACAAAATTATACTCCGATTCTAGAGGGTCTCCTTACGATGGGTCCTGTTGTTACCCTTGACCGAGTGCAAGCGGAGATGCGTAGGCTGAGGTATCTGTCCTGACATAGGCGTTCTTATTCCTATTGAATAGAGCACTCTTTCATAGGTTTAAGTCGCGTATCTTTTTAGCTTGTCGTGGTTGAGTGGTAACACGCTCGGCATACCATACGTGAGGACCCGGGATCTAATCCTGGTAAGTGAAGATTCACTCAAGGAGTTATTTTATCTATACAAATTGAACTGCGGTTAATTGCAGTATTTACCATCTATACAAATTATACTCCGATCTAGAGTGGTCTCCTTACATGGGTCCTGTGTTACCTTTGACCCGAGTGCAAGCGGAGATGCGTGGCTGAGGTATCTGTCCTGACATAGGCGGTCCTTATTCCTATTGAATAGAGCACTCTTTCATAGTTTAAGTCGCGTATCTTTTTAGCTTGTCGTATTCGAGAGGTAACACGCTCGGCATACCATTCGTGAGGCCCCGGGATCTAATCCTGGTAAGTGAAGATTCACTCAAGGAGTTATTTTATCTTATATATATATATATATATATATATATATATATATATATATATATATATATATATATATATATATATATATATATATTATTATATATATTATATATATTTACTCTGTCCCCTGCTCCTTAAAAAAAATAGCAAATATTATTAATTTTTTATTTAATTTTTTTTTTTAGATTTTCCTAACTAAAATTTTACAAGGATTCAAAAATGTACACTCCTTTTCGCTGTAGCCATTGTAGTTTTTGAGATATGATTTTTTTTTATTATTATTTATTTTTTAAACAGTTTCCGCATTAAAATTTTACCAGGATTCCAGCAATGTATTCCCTTTCCCTGTAGCTATTGTAGTTTTTGAGATATGATTGTGGCTCTTCTAGAGGCTGGCCATATTATATATATATATATATATATATATAATATATATATATATATATATAAATATATATATATATTATATATTATATATATATATATTGATCTTTGGGTCAGGAAAATATTTCTATTTGATTATCAATTTGATTTTTAATAGTTATATGGGTCCCTAAAATATATATATATATATATATATATATATATATATATATATATATATATATATATATATATATATATATATATATATATTTTATATATAATATATATATATATATATATATATATATATATTAAATATCAATTTACTTTATTATTTAAAACGAAAGGAATACCATAGGATAGACCGCGAAGATATCATGAGTCGGGGTCTCTCGGCCTCCTGGTGGACGAAAGGGGGACTTCACCCCCCTCTGTCCCCTGTCGGCTCGAGCCCCCTAAAAATTGAAGTTCAACGACACATATATATTTCATATTATATATATATATATATATATATATATATATATATATGTTCTTTTCCGTTTTGAGGAGACAAGAAATATCGATTTACATATCGACTCTTTCGATAGATATATTGCTCCCTAATATGAAAAATATATGTGTCGTTGAACTTCAATTTTTAGGGGGCTCGAGCCGACGGGACAGAGGGGGAGATGAAGTTCCCCCCCCCCATCGTCCACCGGGAAGTCGAGAGACCCCGACTCATGATATCTTCGCGGTGTATCCTATGGTATGGTATTTCTTTCGTTTTAAATAATAAAGTAAATTGATATTTAAAATGCAATATATATATATATATATATATATATATATAATATATATATATAATATATATATATATATATATATATATATATATATATATATATATATATATATATATAAACGTGGCTTTATATACAATATATATATATACTATATGCATATATATATATATATATATTAATTGTAATTAATATATATATATATATATATATAATATATATATATATATATATATATTATTATTAGGGACTCGTATAACTATCGAAAAAATTGATATGACAATCGATATATCTTGTCTCCTCAAAACGGAATATATATATATATATATATATATATATATATTATATAAAAATAAAAAAAAAAAAAACATAATAATATATATATGTCTCTCAATATATATATATATATATGATATATATATATATATATTATATATATTATATATATATATTATATATATATAAATAATAAAATATATATATATATATATAATATATATAATATATATATATATATATATATATATATATATATATATATATATATATATATATATATATATATATATATTTTTTTATATTTATATATATATATATATATATATATATATATATATATATATATATCAGTTTACCATTAAATAAAAAGAAAACTGAAAAATTTATCTGTTTCCCAATAAACAAAGAAAATTTAAAAAATTTAGACCTTTCCAGATGTACGATATAAAAACAATTTAATTCAATGATTTATTTTTTTTTTAATTAAATTTTTTCTTTTATATATGCTTCCACGATTTTTATATTTTATAAATTTTTCAATTAAAAGCCCTATTTCTTATCGCTATTCTTTGCTATACTCCTTTTACTTCATAAGTAGAATGAGGAGTCACTGACTTTTCCTAAATTTGACTTTTTTTTCGAATTCTGCGTTTTCTTGTAATTTGATATTTGGAGGAGCTCGGGAGAGAGTATCTTTAAGTGAGACTTCTATTTCTTCTGAGTGACTTCTGATTTTGTATCTGACTGAGTATCTCAATGAAACGTGGCTTTATATACAATATTTGATGTACTTATGCAAAAAATTTTGCTTGCCCAAATTTTAGCATATATTTAAACATAAAAACAAATTTAAAATTTTTGCGAATAGTTACAATTGAGGGTACTACCTTACTTCCCACACTAAACACGGAGTGGTAAAGTATATAAATACAGTATATAAAAGAATAATAATCATTCAGATGCATACATATTTGGGGGCATTCGAAAATGCTCACAAACATATAAAACAATGACTAAAAATAATAAATATATATAATGACAAAGACATTCAAATATCTGCATATCTTCTTATGCCCTTGGACATAAATACACATACAAGCATTTAAATGCATAGAAATACAAAATGTAAAATGGTATACATAAAAATACAAGAATGTTATACATAAAATGAAAGGTGCATTCAAACACAAGCATATTTGGTTATATCCGTTAGATATAAGCAAACATACAAACATTTGAATGCATAAAATTAAACAAAAATGTTTATACATAATTATTGATATAGAACAATTGAGTTACTCACAAGAGTTAAATAGGCCACATCGATCGAACCGTTGAATCCAAAGAAAGCTCCAGTATAAAGCGTTTCTAATGTATTCATGATTTGATCAATGCGCGCGAAAATAGTTTTCAAAGCTGTAGTTACGAAAGAAACATTGCGTGACATATGTAGAAGCGAAGTTGCCTGAAATTTAGGTCCTTTATTTGAAAGATTTCTTCATAAATAAAAGGGAGCTGGCACAGAACCATTTAGAATTCGAAAAGGAATCCAAGTTCGTAGTGGAATCCAAAAATGAGTTTCTGCCCATAATCCAAACTTAAAATGATGAAAGAAATCCATACCGAAAAGGAAGTTTGCTATGTCTAACGATGAATCCTCGAACTTTGATATTTGTGAAAAGATGAAGATCGTAATCCAAAATTAATTGAAAATGAAAAATGAAGTCCATATCGATAATGTTCGTTTGTTTGAGTCATCTTCTCGGAGTGTTCTGATTGGGATTTTTAGTATTATTGTAGTTTTTTCTTTTTCTTCATTTTGGTTTTCTTTTGGAGACAAACTTTTCTTGGTGAGGAGGAAGGAGTTAGTAAGATCGATCGTAATAAGAAGTTACTGGTGAAACGCGATGGGTTATCAGAAGGCGCTGGGTGTTCCACTTCAGGGATTACCAGTATATAGGGGCCCTTATTGTGATTCTTTGATGTTATTTTTGATTTTTGATGTAGGCCTTGGATTGGATAATGATTTAAAAGTTGTAAAAAAAATGATTTATGAATAAATAATAAAAGTTGCTCGTCTGTTGAGATACTCTTCTTCTACATAAGTAAAAGGTGGATGTCATTGACTTTTCCTGGATTTGACTTCCTTTCGAATCCTGCGTTTTCTTGTAATTTGATGTTTGGAGAAGCTCGGGAGAGAGTTAACTTCGAGTGAGTCTTCTGTTTCTTCTGATTTTGTAACTGACTGAGTATCTAAATGAAAAGTGGCTTTATATACAATGTTTGATGTACTTATGCAAAAATTTTGCTTACGCAAATTTTAGCATAAGTTTAAACATAAAAACAAATTTAAAATATTTGAGAATAGTTACTACAATTGACGGTACTACATTACTTCCCACACTAAACACGGAGTGGTAAAGTATATAAATACATAATATAAAAGAAATAATCATTCGCCTAGGATAATTTGGGGCATTCAGAAAATGCACACAAACTATATATATATTATATTATATATATATATATATATATATATATTATATATATACCTTATATATGTGTCTATATCAAAACTTTCTGTATAAAATACATATAATCTATCCAAACTCTTGTATAATATATATATAAAAGTTACTATAATATATATATATTATCGCGAGTGAGTATATATACTATATATATATATAATATACTATATATATATATTATATATATCATTATACTCTCACTATCTTAATAATATATATATAATCATATAATATATATACTTTAAAATTATACAGATTGTATACTCTCTCGCGTTTACTTATATATATAATGATATATATATATATATAATATATATATATATATTATATATAAATGTCTATATAACTTAAATATATAATATATATATATATATATATATCATCAGTCACGAAAACATCATCCATATTCATTATTCTACGAAGATTCCCCTTACTCTCTCTTTCTTTAACCTTTTCGCATTATTCCAGAGCAGCTTCTTATTCCCTTGTAAGTCTCTATTCATTCTCCTTACAAACTTTTCATTTATCTAATTATTTCTCCTACATATGCAACTTTCAGTCTTCCTCTTTTCCTCCTTGTATATTTCCGTATACCTTTCTTTCGAAATCTCATCAGTAGTATACCTAAGATCTCGCGTCTTCTTATCTAACCACAAAACCGCAAAACTGATAACAAGGCGAAGAACGGCGTCACTCAAGGGTGCCGCCGGTCGAGAAAAGGTCGCGGTTTTCGATATTCCTTTTTCACTAGCTAATAATTTGGTGCTATTATTCGTATTTCGCTACATACTCATATATTCGTATAATTCTAGCTTCTAGCACTATGGACCTATATTGTAGAATACACCGATCTTAGTGTCTTCCCTAGTGTATATTGGGTACGGGGAATCGATTAGTGTGTAATAGAAGGTGCTAGGATGCTTCCTTCTATTAGTTATTACCCTACCCCCCTTTTGCTAGCCTTTTTCTAGGCCTGACATATCCTACGTCATAGAACACGGCTAATAATGGTGTCTACTCCTAGGTTATAAGGTACGGGGAGTCGATTGGTATATATTAGAAGTTGTTAGGATGGTTCTTCTAGAGTTATTACCCTACCACCCCCTTTGCTAGCCTTTTCTCAGCGATTGACATCCTACGTCATAGATACATCCGATTTTGGGTGTCCGTATACCTATGTTATAAGGTATGAGGAATCGATTCGGGTATATAGAATGTGCTAGGTTTGGTTGTCCTTCTACGTGAGTTAGTACTCAAAAACCCACCCCCCTTTCTAACCCTCTAGTGCGATATATCGTATGCGACGGAATATATCCGATATTTGTATCGGAATTAGTACATAATCGGACACGTTAATCGATTCCTGTGGTTTTACGACGTGAATCGATTCATTCCTAACCAAGAGTTAGTATTAGACATTACCCACCCCCTTTCCTAACATTTTTTTTGTTCTGAGCTATGAAGCCGAGCTCGGTGTTGTCTAGTATGTTTTGAGGTATGCCGAGTCGATTGCCGCTATTGCCGAGCATGGCGTTTCAGTCGTTGCGGTTTTAGAACGCACCAACATGCGTTTTTCGTAGATGGCGTACCCTTCGTCAAAAACCTATCATGACGGGTGTCAAAACAGGGGGTGTCAAACAGGGGTAGAATGTCTCAAAAATAAGATTCCCGTAGTTACTTTCCCGAATGCCAGAGTCCCCATGGCCCCAGCCAGGGGTCATTTATGGGGTAAGAAATGACACAAGATGACACCATCTTAGCAAAAGAGGTGTTTCAGGAGTCATGTATCTTCTTCAAATTCGGACATGCATTCTTTATATGCATGCAACATTGTTGCATCCAATGTTTCAAGTCGGTACGTCTAAGGGGGGGTGGGGCCCCCGCCCCCCAAAAACGTAAAAATGGACTTAGAAAGCTGAAAATTGGTGCGTGTATAGAAGAGAATAAATGAAATAGAATGGCTATGTTAAACTAATTGGCGAACCATAATGGAGCCGGAGCCGCGAGCTGGTGGTTGCGGTTCCATAATGGAATTCTGGCTCCAGCTATATTAGAACAAATGAGGTGTCTACATATATGTTTTCAATGGTGCAGAACTCATTTTTTGAGGGTTTCAGTTTGAAGAACCGATTCTTCTAGCTTCTAGCAGACATGTCCTACATCTTTAGAATAACCCATATTAATGCCTACCCTATGTTATAATGTACGTGGAGTCGATTTGTGTATATTAGAAGGTGTTAGAATGCTTCCTTCTACGAGTTAGTATCCAATCCCTTTTCTAGCACTTCTAGCAATGACAGGTCCTACATCATAGAATACACCTAATATTAGTGTCTACCCCTATGTTTTAAGGTGTGAGGATTCAATTGGTGTGTATTAGAAGTGTTAGGATGGTTCCTTCTACGATTTAGTACCCCTACCCCCTTTTTCTAGTGTACGAATACAACTTTGTTATATTTTCGCAGCTAGAGAGTGAACTTGGTGTCTACCTCTATGTTTCGAGGTATACCGAGTTGATTTCAGGCATTACCGAGTGGATCAAAGCTTTCCTTAAGGTCTTTTGCACCGGTGCTGCGGTGCTCATTTATATTTTTGTGTGTTTTTTTTAAAGGCTTTTCTGGTTAAAGATATTCTCTTCAAACGGGCTACCATGGTTGTTGAAGGTGCAGGATGTCATGTAGGTACCTGCCCCAACTTGAATTCCTGTATGTAACTGGACTAAACATACCAACCTAACACACACACACACACCACGACACACGGATACGTTCACACACACACCCGCAAGGCTACTTATACACACACGCACACCCGCTAGGGCTACTATACCACACATTACACCGCCTTTGATTAACATGCACCCACCTAGCTCACACCTACACCTACACATACACACACACTATAACAAACTTATACACATATACACACTCCCATAGACACTTACACTCACCAATAGACACTTACACTCACCCATATACACTTACACACACACACATACACACACGCACACACACACACACACACACACACACTCGTAATATTTTGAAGCCTCAACTTGATGCCTCACCTTTGATGCCTCAACTTTTGAGGCCTCAGCTTTATGAATGCATCTTTGATGCTTCAGCTTTGATGACTCACTTTGTTCGGAAAGAAGGATGAAGGAGGAATAAGAAGAAGAAGAAGAAGGAAAGAAGAAGAGAGAAGAGAAGAAGAAGAAGAAGAAGAAGAAGAAGAAGAAGGAATAGGAAAAAGAAGAAGAATGTGAGAGAAAGAGAAGAAGGAAGAAGTCTCATATGACGGAAGCACATGAGCCGGAGCGGAGTTTGTATACGGAGTCGGACTGGGAATTATGGCCCAGTTTGTATATTGAGTCAATTGAGGTGTGTATATATGTTCAAAGCGGACTAGATTCAAATTTTGGGGTGTCGTAACCCCCAAAATGAGTTCGAGAACCTGAGTGGGTCCTCAGCTGGAAAAAAGGAAAAAAATTACAGAGTACAAGACAGAGAAAAGATGAAGGCAGAAAATAGAAGTTTCGTAAGATAGAACAAATGAATCTTGGAGCGTATTCGTATCGGCACCCGGACAGGTAGTGTATACAACAGATAATAAGGTATATAACTAATATTGTGCTTATCACCATAATATAAGTGTGTTTATATACGTTTTCAGTGATGTAGAATATGAATAACATATTTCAATACCTCAAGATGCTAGGGACACCAATTGAGAGGGGGCCGAACCCCAAAATGTGGTTTTTTACCCTTTTTAAAAATGAGAAATTTTAAAAGGATATAATTAATAGTACATAGACTTACGCTCTATCCAACAGCCCCATGTTGCATAAATATATGTAGCAACAGCCCTATGTGTACAAATATATATGAAACTTAAACACAGATAACTTAAGTGGTTCTCTCTTAGCCATACACAATGGTATACATATGTGTACAACTGAAATATTCAAGTCAAAACTTGCACTCGACTTGTTTAATGTAGGATATATCAAGTCCCTATATAAAGATGTATGTATGTGTATGGATGCATGTGTATATGTGTATGGTGTATGTGTATGTTTAGTAGAAGGTCGTATACACATACTACATTTTATGTTCAAACTGAGGATTTTTATTTATAGAAAAGCTGTTTCATTACCAATTAGAGGTTAAAGTTAGAGTTAATTGTGTAACCACGTTCAAAGTTGGGATAAAGGAAAGTTGAAAGTTAAATTTCATGTCGAAGGATAAGACTTATATTTTTTTTTCATGTATTAAAATACAAATGTTTTTTGAAAAACATTGGTCTTTTGATGAAAAACATCTTTTGTTTTTTCGAAAAAACATTTTCTTTGATGAAAAACATTTTTTATTTTTTCACAAACATTTTTAAAAAAAACATTGTTTTCTAGAAAAAAGTTGTTAATATTCCACGAAAAAAACATGATTTTAGGGACCATAAAGCAATAAAGCAGTAAAACACTACAGCAAACAGCCTCCAGAGGCCCCCACCCCCACCCCAACCCACCTCATGTTTTACTGCTTTACTGCTTTACCAATACTTACTATTAATAAAATATATGTCACTACCTATTTTTCTGTTCAATCATATACATTTGTATTTCACATTACCCTTTTCTAAAACTTTTTTAAAAAAAAAAACTTTAGACTTTAAAAAAATATATTTTAATTGTAACACTAAGAGACATGCGTGGTAGACCTTTTATAATATATATAATATATATATTTATATATATATATATATATATATTATAATATATATACATATATATATAATAATAATATATATAAATATATATATATATATATATATAATATATATCATAATATATATATAAATATTATATATAATATATATATATTTTATATATATATATATATATATATAATATATATATATATAATACTATATATAATTTATATATAAACAGCTAACATTAACAAATTCCATACTAAACAACAAAGTAACTAACAAAGCATACAAAAACGTAACATATTCACATTTTTTCATGCATATCTTAAACATATCAATGTTAATTTTACTTAAACATAGTAATATTTAACAAGATTATCGTATCCCTAACCCTAACAAATGTAATAACTAAGAATAAATCGCCACTACCGCACCACACACACAACCACACACAACAACTATATACCATATATATATATATAATATATATATATATATATAATATATATATATATATATATCATATATATATAATATATTATATATATATATATATATATATATACTAATAATATATATATATATATATACAAGGATATATATAACGTAACAAAGTTTCACATTAATAAAGCTAACATAAGCATCACGCCTAAACTTAAAATATAATGTACAACAACAACCCTAACATACTTTAAGCACGAATAAACAGACTAAACATAACAAATTTCCATTACTTGAACAGCAGTAAAGTACAAAATAGCATACAAAAAACGTAACCTATACACACTTTTTCATACATGTCTTTAACATATCAATGTTAATTTTACATTAACATAGTAATATTTAAACAAAGATTTAACGTATCCTAACCTAACAATTGTAATGAACTAAGATAAATTGCCACACACCACCACACACACACACACACACACACACACACCACACACCACCACACCACACCCACACACACACACACCGAATTATATGTAAGTTTAACATTGGTTTTACATAATAAAGCCGAACATTAGCAACATCTGAACTAAGATATAATATACAAACGACAAAAAATTAACATACCTTAAAACACGAATAAACTGTTAACATTGCAAAGTTCCATACTTAAACAACAGTAAAGTAACTAACAACATACAAAAACGAACCTATTCACACTTTTTTTCAAGCATATCTCTGTGACATATCAATGCTAATTTTACATTAGCATGGTAATATTTAACAGAAATTTATCATAACCCTGTCTAATTATCATACTGAAACCAACGAATAATTGCTAACTACCAAAGTTTTTCGCATTAACATAGTAATATTAACAAAAAATCATTTTAAGACAGAGCAAAACCTTCTACCACGTTCAAATCTTAAAACGAATATGCGATAAATAAGTCTTCGAGAGAAAAGATAAGGCAATATTACTGGAACAAACACAAGACTAAGAGATAAAGGATATTTCAACCAATCACGGAAAGCGTATAGGATATTTCAGCAATTCGCAGAGTATGGCAATATAGATAACGGATAGGTCCAACATGGAAATAGCATCCAAAGTCTTACCCTATATATATATATTATATATAAATATAATATATATATATATATATATATATATATATATATATATATATATATATAAATATATATATAAATATATATAAAAAAAAAAAATATAAAATATATATATATATAAATATAAAATATTATATAAAATATATATCATATATATATATATATATATATATATACTATATATTATATATAATATATATATATATATATATATATATATATATAATATATAATATAGATATAATATATATATATATATTAGATATATATATATATATTATATGGGTAACATAAATAGGATACGCCCCCTATGTAAAATAAAGAAATCAACAATAGACATAACATAATGAATTATATAAAAGAATACATCTTCCACCGAGAGATACCCCGGGGTTTCACCCCTTGCTAGATGAATGAATCCCCCATGGGTATCACCCGAAGGGGCGTGTAAGCGCACATTACCCTCCGAAGTAGGAGACGGGTAAGGCCTCAGCCTGCTTACACGCCCCTTCGGGGTGATACCCCATGGGGGATTCATTCATCTAGCAAGGGGTGAAACTCTGGAGTATCTCTCGGTGGAAGATGTATTCTTTAGATATTTTTATTATGTATGCTTTTTTGGTTTTCTTTTATTTTACATAGGGGGCGTATCCTATGTTATGTTTACCATATATATATATATTATATATATATATATATATATATTATATATATATATATATATATATATATAATATATATTTACTATAATAATATAATACTATATATTAATATATATATATATAGAGTAGACTTTGGATGCTATTTCATGTTGGACATATCCGTTATCTATATTTGGCCCTACTCTGTGATTGGCTGAAATATCTTATACCTTTCCTTGATTGGTTGAAATATCCCTTATCTCTTAGACTTGTTTGTTCCAGTTCTAGTAATATTGCCTTATCTTTTCTCTCGAGACTTATTTTATCGTCATATTCGTTTTAGATTTGAACGTGGTAGAAGATTCCATAATTTTCTTTCTTAAAATGAATTTATTTGTAAATAATACTATGTTAATGCAAAAAACTTTTGATAAGTTAGCATTTATTCGTTGGTCAGTTTGATAATTAGACAGGGTTATGATAAATTTCTGCTAAATATTACCATGTTAATAGAAATTAACATTGTTATAATATGTTAGAGATAAGTTTGAAAAAGTTGTGAATAGGTTACGTATGTATGATTTAGCTCTTTACTGTTGTTAAGTATGGAACTTTGCATAATGTAAACAGTTTATTCGTGTTTAAGTATGTTAAATTTGGTCGTTGTATATTAATTCTTAGTTCTGGTGATGCTATCTATGTTGGCTTTATTAATGGTAAAAACATTGGCAGTTCAAATATATCGTGTGTGTGTGTGTGTGTGTGTGTGTGTGATGTGTGGTGTGTGTGTTGTGTGTGTGTATGTCGTGTGTGGGCATTTTTTCTTAGTTCATTACAATAGTTAGGTTAAGGATACGTTAAATCTTTGTTAAATATTTACTATGTTAAGTTAAATACATTGATATGTTAAAGACATGTATGAAAAAAGTGTGAATAGGTTACGTTTTTGTATGCCTATTTTGGTTACTTTACTGCTGTTAAGATGGAAATTGTTAATGTATAGCTGTATACGGGTGATCTGCGTGCCTTAACAGTAATGTTAGGTTAGGCGTTGTACATTAGTATTCATAGTTTATCGCTGATCGCTATGATTTAAACACATCTTCATATAACTGTTGAAAACGTTATGTTACGTGTCAAATATCCGCTCGTTAGCCTAGTGAGGGATTTTTAATAGTATAAATCACCCTAGTTACTAATATATATACTCTCTAATATATACTCTATAGATCATAGCAGTGAGATACATCATAGTCAGAACACAGCAACTCTACATATATCACTCACCTATCTACTTACTCCTCATAGTGAGGATTATCCATAATAATATACTATAATATATATAGTGTGCCCATCCTTGTGTGTGCTGGCAGCTGTTGTTGCGTTAGTTGCGATTTATTCTTAGTTTATATACAACAGAGACCTCAAATAAATCTTGTTATTAAATCCTCAATTACCTAGTTAATGTAAAATTACATGATATGTTAAAGACATGCATTGAAAAAAAATGTGAAATGTTACGTTTTGATGCTATGTGAAGTTCACTTTACTTGCTGTTAAGTATGCTAATTTGTTTTAATGTGTAGCTGTTTATATATACTATATACAAGCTCATTGAACATCCTTACGAGCGACAAACATCTAAGCTCTATACCTTCAAGATATATATTGACGCAGTAATCAACGCTCAAATAGTATATATTGATATATATATATATATATATTATATACTATAATATATATAATATATAATATTATAGTATATATAATAGTATATTATTATATATATATATATATATATAGTATAGATAGATATATATTATATATATATATCATAAAGGTACCACCATGTCTCTTTAAGTGTTACAAATTAAAATATATTTATTTAAGTCTAAGTTTTAAAAAAAAGTTTTAGAAAAAGGGTAATGTGAAATATAAATGTATATGATTGAACAGAAAAAATAGGTAGTGACATATATTTTTATTAATCAGTAAGCTCTCTCTCGTAGATATAGCCCTATACAAGAGGTAACTCGAGTGGGTGGGGTTGGGGATGGGCGTCCCCTGGAGCATGTTTGCTGTAGGTTTTTTACTGCTTCTATTGCTTATGGTATGGTCCCTAAAATCATGTTTTTCGTGGAATTTAACAACTTTTTTCTAAAATTACAATGTTTTTTTAAATTTTTTCAACTGCTTCTAACTGCAATATCTTGTCACAACATGCAAAATACTTTCTCCTAATACCAAAAATGTTTTCCCATCAAAAGAACATATTGTTTTTTCAAAATCAAACATTTGTATTTAATACATTGAAGAAATATAAATCTTACCTTCGACATCGCGAACTGCTTAATTTTAACTTTAAGTGTGAGTGCTCCGAACTTTAACTTTAACTTTAACTTTAACTTTAACTCTAACTTTCGGTAATGAAACAGCTTTTCTATAAATAAAATACCCCAGTTTGAAATCACAAGAATGTAAGAACGTATTGTGTAACGACCTCAACTAAACATACACATACAACAATACACACATACACATATACACATGCATGACATACACTTACATACATCTTTAATATAGGGACTTGATATATCATACATTAAACAAGGCGAGTGCAAGTTTTGACTTGAATATCTCAGTTGTACAACATATATGTATACCATTGTGTATGGCTAAGAGAGAACCACTTAAGTTCTCGTATTAAGTTTTCATTATATATTTTAGGTTTAAGGTTATGGTATATTATTTGTGCAACATAGGACTGTTGCTAGACCGTAAATCTATGTATTATTAACTTATATCTTTTTAAAATTTCATTTAAAGGTAAAAACCACATTTTGGGTTCGGCCCCCATCTCAATTGGTTGTCCCTAGACATCTTTGAGTGTATTAAAACTATGTTATTCATATTCTACATCGCTGAAGACGTATATAAACACACTAATATTATGGTGTAAAGGGCACATATTTACTAATTCGGCAACGGCACCGACCCGTGTTACGTGCCGATACGATAGCTCATGATTCATTTTGTTCTATTCTTACGGAAACTTCTATTTCCTGCCTGCACTTAGTTCTCTGTCTTGTACTCCTGTAATTTTTTACTTTTTTCAGCTGAGGACCCACTCAAGGGTTCCTCGAACATTTTGGAGGTTACGACACCCCAAAATTTGGAAT
>JABUQX010094604.1:10000-29473 GCA_015478945.1 Trachelipus rathkii | reverse complement strand
TATTTATATATCCCATAAATATTTGAAAAGAAATGTCATATTTTGGTTGGTTGTATAATTTTGTAAAAAAATATTGGAAGGATTCGAATCCGGATTCGGATTCGAATCCGGATTCGGATTCGGATTTACGATTCAAGCTTTTTTACATGGATTCGGATTCGGATTCGATTCGAGAATTTTCCACAGGCACGGATTCGATTCGGATTGAGTCGCGGTGCGATTCGGATTCGATTCGGGATTCGAAAAACACGCGAGAGATTCGGTTCGGATTAGAATCAAAGTCTGTGGGTTCGGCCGATTCATGATATAATATAAATGTTATATATATATCTATATTATATTATATATATATATATATTATATATTTATAATTAATATATATATATACTATTATATATATTATATAATATATTTATATATATTATATATATATATATATATAAGTGTGGGATTCGTTGATTACAAGCTTGTAAAAACTACCAAACTCCGTTTTAAAACAAAATTAATCCAACTACGCTAACTAAGTTTAGTTAATTATTAATTAAAATAAAAAATCTTTTTATGAAATTTTAAAAACATTAGGTATTACTTTCTTTCTGAATTCAATAATTTTTTAGCAAAAAAAACTTTTTGTTTTTTTTTTTTTTTAAAGAAAGACTTTTGGTTTTTATTTTTTGTTTTAAAAAATTAAAATGGGTTTTTTTTTTTTTTTTTACATGTGTACATATGTTATATTATATATATATATATATACATGTATTATATCTTTCTTATATATATATATATATATATAATATATCTATATAATTTATAATATTTATATATATATATTATATTATTTGTCTTATATTAAACGATAAATTCTTTAGATGAATTGATTCTTTCAATTACTTTAAAAAATTTTAGAGGTTAAGTTTTTATTATTTAGTTCTTCCAAAAATAATGGAAAAAGAAAAATTTAGGAATAGAATTTTTTTTTTTTTTCTCTCTCTCTCTTCTTCTCTCTCTATCTCTATTCTATATATATATATATTATATATACTATATATATATATATATATTATTATATATATATTATATTATATATATAATATATTTAACTCATACGTATCTAGATCATTATAGGTTAACAACCAAACACTAATGAACAAGAAAAGGTCTGCACTTACGCCAGTGTTATAAAATAGCATTTAATATAAATAATATAAGATAATCATTTTGAGTCATCTCTTATCGAGTTTTCATTGGTTACTCAACGCTTTGTGCAGTGCCTCCGCATAGATGTAGATTTTAATGCTTATAATTTTCTTAATACATTATGACTAATAGGTATGACAGAAAACTCTTGGTTTTGAGATTTTGATAGTAAGAATTCAGTAGTGTCTTTTTTACTTCGTATGTATGAGAGATATGGGTGGGACAAGTGTAATCTGATGAGAGGCGTTAGTTTATTCATGCAATGATCTCATGGAAGTATTTTTATGATTCACTAGGATATATACTTGAATGAGATTTGACTATATCGTTATACATAGAGATCATTATTGTCGGTAGGGTTGGAGATGTGGAATTGAATGATTTATCTCTATTTCTTAGATAACTAAGAGTCTTCAATCACGAGAACAATTATAGTATTTTTTTACTAAGAAAATCAGTTGAGACACAATTAGGGTCAATAGTATTACACATTACATTATACTGGTGGATAAAACTGACTTCTCAGAAACAAGAAAGTATGCACATATAAGTTGATTATATCAGTAGGTATATCTAATTTATAGTAATTTATGGTTGAGCTCACTACGAAGGGGATATATATTATTTAGGTAATGGTTGATTTGATCTATATAATTTATCAATGATATTTTACTGATTATTATTAAGGGGTATAAAACGATGATATACAATTTATTAATTTAGTAATGAAACATTAAGAATTTCAGCTTATTGTGAGATGTGGTGGGTAGAGGGAGATATGATGTGTGTGTATTGTCTTGTGGTTTATTTGAATTTTATCACTGATTTGAAACTCTGTACTTATTTAAATTAGATGTATTGTATTTATATATCATACTTAATACAATACATACTATACTTGTAATATCGACATTGAGGGTAGATATGTAATTAAATAGATGTATGCCTCTACTCAGCCTAGATGTGGAGAGAGAAATCTGTCACGGAAGATATCGCATGTAGCGGTAGTCGCGCGTCTCTGTGTCTCTATATCGCACTACTATAGTACTCACTGTATGCTGAGACACGGAGTCACGCAGGAGTGTAGAGAGAGAATTTGTATATGATAGAGTGAGGAGATAGTATCATGTAGGAATACGACCATATAGATCGATGATGTGCGATTTGGGGGTCATGTGTGTGAGCGTGAGTCTGTATTAAGATCTATCAGAGTTAATGTTATCTGAGAGCGTATGTGAGTGTAGTGGATAGAGACGTGATATAATTTTTTTAGTAGAGAGATAGATGGTTGATGAGGAGAGTGAGCAAATACAGTATTGCGAGTGTAGTTTTTAGTCGTTATGATATAATTCTACTTCGCGATAATTGGAATATGATATCATATCAGAATTTGATTAGAGTCATAGATCACTAGAACTGTGAGTAAGGTATAGAGGGTATGAGTGTGTGATGTGTAGATGGAGTTGATGGTAATGGCGTGTATTCTTATCTTGATTACGTCGATCATATAGAGATCATTATCGATAGATAGTAAATCGCTCACTCTGTACTCGATATTACTATAATTCATGTTAATAGATAGAATCATATGATCTATATAAGATCTAATGGATCATAGATATCATAGATCGACGATAAAGGTTAGGTGAAGTAGGATGGTGGATAGTAGTACTTTGATTTACGTGATTTACTGATTATAAACTGATGTAACAAGATAATATCACTGACGTAAAACAAACAGTTACAAATAATAAACATTAAATTTTACTCGTATATAATACTCATTATAGTATTATTATAAAAAGTGTTGCTATTTAAATATAATATACTTAGTGTAATAGATATTATAAAAATAATAATTATAAAAGTCATAAATAATAAATAAATAAATTCAACAAAGAAACTTTTAAAATTTTTATTTTTATGAGAGTTCATTCATTTGGTAAAGCAAATATACTAATATTTAAAAGTAGAAATTACATCTTATTAGATGATGTATGATATTATTGATATAGGGTTAGTTAAGACATTTGTATTACAGAGTTACGCCAGACTTAAGAGTGAATTGGTAATGTTAAGTTTGACCAATGGGAGGCTGCAGTAGAAAAAGTAATTCACAGAGAAGAAAATGAATTATTATATGTCTTAGTATTATACTATATTTTATTCATATTTTATATAAATACAATAAAACTAGTAATAACAAAGTTATATTGTCCGTTTACGCTTTAGATTGCGGATACGTCTAGTATGCTAACACTTATATATACTAAGTAGCGTGAATGTTTTTATAGCTATATAAGTCAGGACGAGTATTTAGTATCTAGACATACATAACTATGCTATAACCGGTAATTATACTCGGTAGAAATATAGTTATGTGATTCGGGGGTATACGCTTCGGTATATAATTACATATATATATTACGCTAGTCGGATATCCGCTATATATAGTTAATAGTAGTACAGTAGTCCGCAGCTTATATGCTTATATATATAATATACTCTATGCGATACGTGCTAAGAGTAATATATTGTCACCGGAAGTTAAACTATGGCAGCCCTCAGGAATAGCCACTTTTGTATAGCATTGACCAAATATTTTTTATTAATTCTGTTATTTTTTGAAGGTTTGCCTAATAATTCGTTTGGCACTGTCTATTCTCGCAAAGATCTGGGAATGATATGTGAATCAAGACTTGTGGACCGCTATCTCTATTCTAGCTGCTCGAAATATATATAGATAGATAGATTAATTATTTCTCAGGTAATTACATTATTTTTGTAAACTCTAATATGATCTTATTATATATAATATATCCCTATATATTATATATTATGTTAACACCATGATTGTATATTATAAATACTCAGGAGGAGGTTTCATATTACTATAATATTATAACTTAGTAATATATATATATACTATAATATTATAATAGTACGTAAGCACATGCCATAAACCCCGCAAGACTAATAGATACAGGCCTAGAGCTCTACCTTGATACCTGCTTTAAAGCTAGCTGATCCTACGAGTAATTCAGTATACTCTTATAGGCTATATATGAGTTCGACTTTAGTATCTCCTCTATTATTCTATTCACTTCTTCTCTGATATAATACACTTATCATATACTCAAAATTGTCTAGAGCCTTCTTCGAGCAACTTAGATCTTATCCTCTTTATCTATGAACTTAGGGAGATATATAGGTGGTGCTATAATATATGAGTCTCTACTAAATATACGAGGCTCTATATAGTATGAGCCGCATATATTATCTATATGCATATTTACCTGGGTATGAAGGTGATATAATTATCGTAGTCTAGGAGAGTATATCGTATATAAATGCTTCGTTAATATAACTTTATATACTCATATACTATAGAATTAGTATAGACGTTTAAAACGTCAGTATCTATCTTAGTCTCAGCCTAACTCGTCTTAAGCGCTATAATCTAGGTATTAGCATTCTAAGGTATTAAGGTATTAGTTAGTGTGCTTCTTGTCAGCCTCAGATATAAGTCCAGCAAGAGAAAATATTAATACAAATTGGTTGAAAATGAATTATGGACGAATTAAATAAAATTAAAGGTAGAGAGTACTTTTCTGAGATTACCCTTTGCACTGTGTCCTCATTATATTTCAAGTGATATATATAAAAGAATAACTAAAAGTAGCATATTAGAAAATTTATTCTGATTTAAGCTTCAAATAACTATGGCAGACCGTCAGTTCATTGAACGTATCTCAAGAAGTGCTTATAAAAAAATAAAATAAAAGGAACGGGAAGAAAATAAAAAAAATAAAATAAACTTTTTTAATAAAAAAAAAGAATTTAATATTAAATACTTAATGATATTAAAACCTATATAAGACATTTATTTACAAATGGTGTATTACATACTATATATATTATATTAGTATTATTATATATATATATATATATTAATAATATCTAATAATTATACTTTAATACTATATATGTTAAGTTAGACTATATATATAATATAATATTAATATATAGATATAGTATATTATATAATATATATATTAATTAATATAATTATAGTAAGGTTCCTTTAGTTACATTTATATTATGAGTATTATTTATTTATAAATTACTTTAATAATTTTGATCAAATTACCTCTCAAATAGGAGCAATAATGGCATTTATATTTAAATGAGTTCTGATAATATTGTTACATTCATTTAACATTTATGAATAAAATTTCCAGCGCTTTAAAAATGTAATGAATGTATTATTATGTTATTGAAATCCGTTCTATTATCACAATATGTAATAGTTTATTGTTAAGATTATTTAGCATTTTATTTTATACATTCTACGATTCTCTTTAATCTTTTATCTTTTGTAGTTAAGCATATCAATATAAAGGTACTATGGGTTCAGTAAGTGAACTTTAGGTATTTAGAAAATTATTTTAAATTTTATTGTTTACTTGACTGAACACGAATTTAATAACGGAATAGCTTAATGGTGCTAATTATGGGGCATAAAACCTCAAAAATAAACCTAGCTAGAAATCTCACAGAAATTAAAGAATGGCTGAAAACTATTCTACAGCTCCAATGTTTATTATTTTTTTTAAGTGTTTCAATTTGAAATCTGTTCTTTTCAAACACTTTAAACATTCTTTCCTTTTGAAATTTTATTTAGTGTATATATTTATAATGTGGATTATGATAATAATTTTATATATAAGTGAATGTGTGAGTATGTATATATTTATTTATATAAATCATATGACTAAAAGTGTAAATTTAGATTTTAGAATATAGATAGATATGTATTATGTTAGAAACTTTTATGTATATTTTGTAATTTATTAATATTATTATTTATCTAATATATATATATTGTTATATATATAATATATATATTATATTTATTATATTCTATTATATCTATATTGTTATTTATATATATAATATAGTATATATTATATATATACTTTATATATATAATAATATTATATATATATTATATATTTATATATATATATATTATTATATATAATATATATATATATATATTATATACTACTATATATAGTGATGGGCGGAAAAGATTCGATTCGGATTCGAATCCGGACTTCGAGCTCTCGAATCCGGTTCTCGATTCGGATTCGATCAAAGGTGCTGGATTCGTTCGGATTTGGATTGAACTTTCCACCATCAGGGAACGGATTCGGTTCGGATTCGATCCAAGGTGCGGATTGGATTCGGATTCGGGATTCGGACATTTTTTACACATACGGATTCGGATTCGGAGTCGGTTCCGATCCGGTTCGAATCGATATGAGATTTCCTTGTTTCTAAAGGTCAAAATCATCAAAATAATAAAAAAAAGAAAACCTGTAAATAGCCAGTCAAGATTAATTTCCATTATTATTGGCTATACTAACGCCATAGGAAACAGAGTCACTCTGAGAATCCATTGAAAATTAGATAATTTTAGGAGAATATGTTAAAAAAAATAAGTTTTGTTAATTTTTGTTATATAGAATTTTATGATAATTAGAAATAGTTTAATAATTGCATATTTTACTTAATATTTTAAAAAATTTTAAAAGTAAGCTTAAAATTAAAATTCAATTTATAGCAGTTAAAGCTAATAAAATTATTTAATATAAATATATATTATTTATATATTATTATTATATATAAATTAGATATATTAATATATATATTATAATATTTATTATATTTTATATATAATAAATATTTATTATATATATAATATATTATAGTATATATTTAATAATAATTATTAATAGAAATTATTTTAAACATGAAATATGTTTGGTGTATCATAGGCGTAAAAAAAGATTAAACTGAAAAAACATTTTTATTTAATATCCCTAAATATTTGAAAAGAAATATGTTATATTTGGTTGGTTGCATGGCGTGGCAGGAAATTTCAGTTTAAGGGGGGGGGCAAAGTCTGAGGGGATATATTTATATATCTATTATTAATTAATTATATTATATATTATATATATTATATTTTAAATTAATAATAATATATATTATATATATATAACATTTAGATTAAATAATTTATATTATATTTTTTAATATCTATATTATTAATTATATATATTTTAATTTCTGTGTGTGATGTTTGTATGCGTCTAGGAAATTTATCTTCTTACATGGACTCTTTTATCTGATTTAATGTTCTTTATGTTTAAAATTAATGTAATATATAATATTATAATCATATAA
The DNA here is from genome assembly GCA_015478945.1 of Trachelipus rathkii. Taxonomy (NCBI): domain Eukaryota; kingdom Metazoa; phylum Arthropoda; class Malacostraca; order Isopoda; family Trachelipodidae; genus Trachelipus; species Trachelipus rathkii. Next base: position 22,021 of record JABUQX010094604.1, on the reverse strand, counting down.
GTAATAAATACAATAGTTATTTAAGATTAAATACTATCTAAGATAATAGTAATATTTTATGGGTGGTTGGCAGTCTGGAGTTTTGATTGCGTAATAAGTATTAAATCTGAACTAGCATTAGACGCTTTGGATTTTCGTGAATTTCGCAATTACATTTTTTTCGAATTTGTTCATTTTTTCATTTACTAATGTTCTATGAATACATCATCCTACAGTAGTCCATTTAAGCATGTCTTTTATTCATTGTGGTTTTCTTTAGTCTTACTCTTCATAGAGTGCTGACAGATCTTTCACAATGGTACCTGTTTGAACACGGTAGTGCGTCGCAATTTATAGACGGTTTTGTTTGGAAAAAAGTGGTCGGCTTTATTAATGATTCAGTAAGTTCCAAGTCTTTGAATTTTTATTTTTTCCATTATTTTTATCCAGCCATGATATACCACGCTCAAGTTTCGATAATGATTTTTTGTTTGTATAAGAATTATAAATCTGAAAGCGTTTTGCTGCTTTCTACGTGCTTACATAGAAACGTGATGCAAATGGAAAAAGATGAATGGCTGGCACGTTTTCTTTCTGAAAAAGCTAGTCCTTAAGAGGATGAAAGATAGTCAAGATAAGGCCCACCGTTTTTCAGAACGCTTCCAATGTCAGTCAGCATAATTTGCTTATGTTGTTTTGTGATGTGTACATTTTCTAGGTGGTGCAGTTTTACTAATAACTCAGCTAGTGATAACTTTGGCAGATAAGAGCAGAATCAGGATTATTTATAAGCAGTTTTGCAGTGGCTTGACACTTTGCAAATTCTTTTGCTTTCAGAGTGACTGCATCTAAGGTCAGTATTGTTGTTTTGATAAATGTTAGCGATAGCCTCAACAAAGCAAATTTTTGATATTACTGGAAAAGGTATGATATGAAATTGGAATTTGTGCCGGACAGTATATAGAAAAGGCGTTTTGTCTTGTTTTGATTGTTGGTTCTTGGCTTTCTAACCTTCACTATTTTTATCATATTGTATACGAAAAAAAAAAAAAAAAAGCAAATTTTAATATGATATTTTGTGAGTCACGGGTTTCCACATTTTGTAAAAAATTATGGAAGTTAAGTCTTTTTTCAGTTTTGGAGTCTCTGAAAAAGTTTGTCTTTTTTGTGTCAATGTTTCGAATTTCGGAATAATGTTTAGGTCATTAAATGACCATATATAAGCTGATGGCTTACACAGTGAAAATATATCCTTTTTTTTTCCCGCAGTTTTTTTGAACTCCATGTTCTTTTCTAGTGGCGTAGACATTGTACTCCGGGCCAGCCTTTTTTCGGATCAAACCTTCTTTTTTCAGACGAAAATCAATCGTTTGGAATGGTTTTACATCCATCCGAAGAAGCCTTCAAACCCAGAATTCTTTCTCGTACTAGTCATTTTTTCAAGGTCTAACTTGATCTATAGAAAATTGTTCATTGCCTGATAAATCTAGTTTCATCGGCTAATATGGGATATACACTATATTTTTTGGCATCCGTGTAATTTTTTTTTTTTTTTTTTTTTTTTTTTTTTCCCCTTTTTTTTTTTTTTTTAACGATAATTCACACAATTGATAAAATTTCATTTTGCATATCGTAAATTTAGTTAGTTGTTGTTGCTGAAACTGTTCTTTCATTCCATCAAATTACAAAATGGCATTCAACGTGAATCTTTCAAAAATTCAAAAAAATAACGAGCCCCTATACCTCTTAAAGGTCAGTCATGGTTTCCGCAGAAAATGTGGTCTTCAAATTATTTTTTATTTCTAAATTGTTTTTTGATGCGCAGTCTGCAGATGAATATGCAAGGGTAAAAAATGCATCGTGATGATTTTCAGCTTTGGCAGCAACAAATGCTATCGCATTCTGAGATTCAGCGGAGAATACTGCAGAAAAGCTAGCTGTAGAAAGCACAACAGCTAGTTGACTTTCAGACCAATATTATAAACTCTTTAGAAGAATATAAGCTTTTCAGTTAAGTAGTAATGAGTATTACTGACTCATTATTATCGATTGAAAATCTTTTTCATTTTTTTTATAATAACTTAAAATTAGTTAAACATATAAAGTTCATTTTTTTTATTTCGCCAAGATTTTAGGGGAGGCATATGCCCCTGCCCCTGTATACGCCATGGTTGGTTGTATTAATTTGTAAATCATTGGAAGATCGAAATCCGGAAATTCGGATTCGAATCGGATTCGGATTCGGATTCAAGCTTTTTTACCATGATTCGGATTCGGATTCGATTCCGAAGGTGCTGGACCGGATTCGGATTCGGGTTCGAATCCGAAGGTGCTGTTTGGATTCGGATTCGGGATTCGACTTTCTACACCCGGCTCGGATTCGGATCGAATCCAAAAGTTGCTGGATTCGCCATCACTGATTATATATATATATTATACCTTTCTCGATGAGTTGTAAGTGTGTACAACACACATGTTTTTTAAAATCAATGTAAACAACTTAATGTAATTTTAGTAGACGGTATACTTGGGTGTCATTAGTAATTAAGAAATTCTCTTCTTCACTATGATACTAAATTTAAACTGTAGCGTGATAAAACGAAAGGAGGCGGATGATACATTTAAATTTTTTTACATTTTAATTTAAAATAATTGCAAATCATGTTTGAATACTATCTCTCTACTATCAAATGTTTTAAATATATATATATATATATTATATATATATATATTTTATATTATTATATATATATACTATATATATTAAAAATTATATATATATATAATATACTATTATATGACATTTATAAGTGGTTGACTCAGTTATATTAAGGTTAAGTTAATTAGTTAGTTTGGTTGGTTTTAGATCGACAAAAACTGGACTAAGAATATTTGGTTAGAAGTTTGACAGGTTAGGTAAGGTTAGGATTTTAAAAGAGAAGCCCGATGATTTATGATGTGGATGTAGTCTTGTTGTTTTTCGCTTCTGGTTTTAACCACTTATTCGTATACCTATATTATTATTATTATATATATATATTATATAGAGTATAGATATAATATATTAGGAAAATAACATATCTATATATATGAATACAAGTAAATATATATATATATACTTATTCGCTGCTGAGCCAACGGCGAGCTACAAATACGCACTGTAATTTTAATAATGGATAGTTATGTTACAGTTATATTATATTAGTATATATATTTTTATGTATTTCAATGTATATATATTATTTATATATATTTTAAAATATAAATATATATTATATATATATTATATTATATATATATATATATATATATATTTTTGCTTGCTTTATAAAATTATTTTCAAAACTTGAAATAATTCAATCTTAACGTCAATTAAATGTAATTATTCAATTATTTTCTAATTTATCAATTATATCTTTTATTTTATTATAAAAATTATAGTATTTAATATGATTTATTTGTTTCCATTCCGTTGGTAGTTGCCGGATTTGTGAGAGAGAGAGAGAGAGAGGAGAGGAGAGAGAGAGAGAGAGAGAGAGAGAGAAGAGAGAAGAGAGAGAGAGAGGCAATGTGTTCTGATCTATGCATAAGTAAGGAGATTTTAGATAAAATATCTTTTCCCGCGCCTTACTTTTATCTTTTTAATAATAAATATTAAAATTGACTTTCTTCCTTTTCAAAAAGCACATTTTATCAGCTTAAAATACGAAATTTATATAAACTTAAAATTCTTGAAAATTTTTACTCTTAAACTTTCTGCATATACCTTTCATTAATTTTCCATATTAATACATTAAATCCTCAATGCCAGTGAGAAAGCAGCTTGGAAAGCATTTGAAAGCTTTACTTTCTAGTCCGTAGTCCGTACGACAGTGACGTCACTTACTGTGGAGAATTAGTATCTTTTTCACATTTGAAAGAAATCTTAGTAATGTAATCATCAACAAATTATGCTTTTTATAGTTATATGCTATATATTTAAATAAATTTCCGCATAAATATTGAAATTTAATGAATATTGTCTATGAAATCAAAAATTTTGTGAACAATATTTTTAAAAAAAAAATAGTCAATTGGAACTTCTATGAGCGGAAGTGGCCAATTTGTGGCCCACAATTTATTGTCAATTTAGAAGCTACATATCTATTTCAGCTAGCATTAAATCTAGTGAGAAAACTCATAAAAAATAAAAACTCAAGAGTAATTAAACATGTAATAATTTATTTTAGTCAAGAAAAAGAAGATGAATCACCATAAATAACTTAAGTACATATATAATATATATATATATATATTATATTATATTATATATTATATATATATATAATATAAATATATAAATATATATATATATAATATATATTATATATATATTATATATTATATTATATTATACTACTTTTATATATATATTATATATCTTATATATATTATATATATATATATAATATATTATGATATTAATTATATATATATTAATTTATATATATATATATATATATATATATATATATATTATAATATTATATATATAATATATATAAGTAATATAATATCTATAATAATAATAATATTAATAATAATAATAATATAATAATAATATATAATTATAATATAATAATATATAATAATAATTAATATAATATATAATAATAATAATAAAAAGGCCAAAAGCCCAAAAGGAACCTTTCATAGTAGAAATCCGGATTGTTTTTTAAAATAAGGGCCGTACATACCCGATCAATGTGAAGTATAGATGAGAAATGAATGTCAGCTTTCCCTATAGAAGCTATAATAGAATTGAGAAGTCGAGATAAAATTTGGAGTCGAAATGGAACGAGAAGAGATAAGTAAGTGAAAGTTTCTGTTTCTCACACATTTTCTTCAAAAGAAGAGCGTATGCGATCAATAATAAGAGGAGCATTCTCCACTGTGATTGTGATAGTAAATTAGGAGAATGTAGCGACAATTGGCTATTAAAAATATTATTTTTATATGAGGAGGGTATCAAGCGCGACGAAATGTCATAGATTTTCGTTCTTTTAGGAACTTGTGTGCTGGAACCAACCAGTCTGAGAAAGGTACTCAAACAGGGACAGATAAAACGTTATGTGATTAAGCAATTGGGGATGGTGAAGAAGTTTGAATGAGCTTAGAGTCCTAGTTTTTAGAATAAGTTGTTCGTACGAGATACAATAATGACATTTTAGAAAACAATAAAGAGAAGAAATTTATTATGATTAACTTTAGAGGAAGGTTTGAAGTTGTGGTATTTCGAGATTTTTATGCTATAAATGAGCTTCAAAGGAGATTTACTTACATCAGCGGATTCGAAACACTGGACTCACATCGTTGAGTTAACAGTGAACCGGTCGCATTATCACTAGGCATCCGTTCCTTCGGTATATTAGATTAAGAATTGAGCGCTTTAGGAATTGTAACAGCCAATGTTTTCTCTGAATTAGTGGGAAATTCGATAGACAATATGAGTCAGTTTGCTCTAAGGCAACTCATCCTCCCTTCCTTTTCTGTTACTCTTTATCCTCTTCTTTACCTCCCACTCATATTGGGTAGGTAGTAATATTCACGAAAAATAGGATAGTTAAGTAGAAGAGCATGAAGTAAGTCGAAAAAAAGCCCCACCTACCATCCCCTCAATAGCCCCCCCTTAAGCGAGAGCTCGTCGCAGTCAAAAATCCACCCAGGGTCACAGAATTGCGATCAGACCCTCACTGTGGTTCTCGTCAGTCCACCTCACAACCAGTAATTTTTGGTAGGTAGGTTCGCGTTTTTCAAAATATAATGTGGGTTTTCATTGACAAATAAATGGTAAGGTAATAGTAATGGACAGCCGAACAATAGATGAGGATGGAACTATTTATATGTATATATATATATTCTATACATATCTATATTTATATTTATATATTAATATATAATATTATATAATATATATATATATATATATATATATATATATATATATATATATATCTATATATATATATATAATTATATATATATATATATATAATATATATATATATATATTATATATATATGACAAAACAGTGAGAGTCAAAACAGCTGGTAATCAGAAAAAGAATAAAAATCTGAAGAAAAACGAAGATTTCGAAAAACGAAGAAGCTTGTAAATCAGTTTTTTTACAGTCTTGTATATAAGTGCTTCATCGTGTCAAGTGCATAGCAAAAGTTTCACACGTATGATATGGAGGAAGACAAAATTCGAAGAGAAGGAAAGAAAGAATCCCTAGTCATCGTTACTTAAGGAAACCATAATGGTAATTTTTGGAGGTTAGGAAGCAATGAAAGATTTTTCAATGCTCTTTTTAAATGAGAAGGTTAAGAGATCGAGCTGTAGTGGGAAGGCTGGCGATGGTTCCTTTTTTGGCAGCATGTTAACGAGCGAAGCCTCAAGAAGTAGAAAGATATATATGATGGGTGGATCGAAGATTTACCAAGACAGGAAACTTTTGAAAATGTTAGGTCTGAGAATACAGAGGAAACCTACTCTTCGTATCTATATTAGACATCAGTGAGAATCACACACATACCTTTAAGAATCAAATATTATAATGGAAACGAATTGGTAGGATGTGAAGATGATAACAGAGTTGTTTAGAGGCAAAGAATTAAATGAAGAGTAAATTTAGCAGAATGAAAGAAAGCTGATGATGTTAAGGAAAATAAAGGGGTTAAAGATGAAAGTTTCTTACTTGAATATTTGGTTATAGTGTTGTTAGTTAAAGAGCGGATGTCTACTTTATGGTCAAAAACTACGTGCAATGATTTATTAAATTAGCAAAGTTAGCAAAGTATTGTGGCAAAATTTTGAAATTTTAACCTAAATCAAGCCTCTCATAGAAAACCGCATTATAACTTGAGAACTTTACTTCTTACTTAAGTAATATAAAGGAGAAAAATAGGGAAATGCTTCCTCGAAAAAAAATTCCTCCCCATTTATAAAATGGGCGAAGTTGTTTCAAACATTTTGATAGGAATATAAAGAATGGTTGGTGGGTGATTCAAGTCTCTTATAATTTTAGTCAGTTAATTGAATAAGGCGGAATAAAGGAGTTTGAAACATTTTTTAAATCCTACCGAAAATCATATATAGCATAAAATCAGTCATTTGTAGGATGATCTACTGAAATGTCCAATAGGTAAGTTTGCTATGGTCATATTTAAGTATTATAAGATCAAGACATCCTGTTTGCTGGATACTTGGGCATGCTGGATGTTCGAGTAATGGAATCGGGCCTTGAGGACCTTTTAAACAGGAGAAATTATTCATTTAGTGCGCTTGAAAAATTTCCGCGTTCTTAGTTTTTGCTTAAAAATATTTACTCAATTAAATATGGATTATAATTTTAATAAGGTTTTACATTCTCTTCATTTAGAGAGGTTAAGACGCCAAGGAAAAATTTAGTGTAGGTTTTCTTTACACTTAGTTTATTTGCGAGGAATCGTATTTAAATTATGGTCTGTTTGTTTAATAGTATTTTTGCATGATATATTTTAGCGTCCTTGTAAGGTACCAATTACATCAACACATACGAAATGTAAACTTTAAAAAACGACTGTCTTAGATCAAAAGACCCTTTAAATAAATAAAGAAACGAAGATCTACTGGAGTTGTTCACGTAGATTTAGATGTATGTATTCTTCTTTGTTGTTGTATCTTGTAAGGATATTCAATGAGTTGATAAATTTTGGTGAAGAAAGAAAATGTTTGAATGTTATTTTTTTTTTGTTCAGTGTCATTTGGTACTTTATGGACGGTTTCAATAAGTTTGAATGATTTGGATTTACGTTTATGTACTTAGTGATAAAACTAGTCGGTGGAACAAAACAAATTTCTATAAGTGATGTATCTAAAATTCTATTCCTTTTCTTCAACTCATTTATTGCATGACATTGAAAATTCTTCTTATAATGGAATTGCTGCTTTAAACTTAGTACTAAAAAGATGTATGGTCCTGTCTGTAGTTCTTATTTCTCAAAACTTGTTTTTCTTAGCTTGTTCCCTTCCTTGATAAACTTTTTCCTTTTCTTATCAACTTTTATCTTTTCCCTTGGCCTGAGCTTATTTAGCCGTGTCAGAGCAGGGAAGCACACTAAACTCTCTTACTTTCGTCCTATTGCTCTATACCTCTTTTTTTTTTCTGAAGTTTTCAAATATATTCTAAAATAGAAGATTTGGAAAGCTCATAATTCTTCAAATCTTATATCAGAAAACATATATAACTTCTGTAAGATATATTTCAATGGTTTTGTTCTTTTCCCTTCTACCTGACCTTTAGTCTTTTGCCCTTTGGTATTTCAATGTTTTAGGGTATATTGAAAGCTCTCATTTGAGTCTGGCATATAGTTTTGAATTATAAACTTTTTATTTTGTATCTTCTCCAAGATAATTCTTTATTCTTTTTTTTTAGGTCCTGAAAATTATCTTTCATGCTTATCTTCTCCTTTATGGTTTTAGACTCTGTTTTATTTTCTCTTGTGTTCTCCCATCTTTCTGCCTGTCACATCACCCCCCATCCACATTACACTTTCATATATATTGGAGGCCCGCGGCCCCCACCTCTCGCAGCTCTTTTTGGAAATGGTGGAAGTCTAGGGCTTCTCAGGGTCTACAACTCTCTCTTTCTTTACTCTTATTGATTCTCTCCAATTTCTGTCTAACTGCTGAAGTGTTTCTTCACATTACACTTATACTGTTACGTAGCTTATACTGTTGTTATTATAATGTGACTATTATTTCCAAACACTCATCATCGTTCTTTGCATGATAGGTACCGACGATACGTGTTGATATTCTAATATCCTGTATTATTTATTTATTTATTATTATAAGATATAATACCCTTTCAAAGCGTGGTCATATCAGGGTTTGTAGCGGTACACTTTTTTACACTTTTTTTTTTTTTAGCATTTTAGTCATTTTTTTTTCACTTTTTTTAAGCAATTTTACACTTTTCTTCACTTTTTTGGGGCAAGTAGGTTACTTGGAGATATCTTTTTCTTCTGTTTTACTTGTGACTGAATTAAAAATGGTTTAACTACAAAACAGTTTAATCAAGAACCAACATATCTAAATAATGTGTTTAATTTTTAATTTTCAGGTTTGTTTAAAAATAATTTTAAATAATAATTGAATTCAAAGTTTTTTTGAAATTTGAAATTTTTTTAAGAGGGGAAGATGTAAGTTTCAAATTGTCTGATGCGGTAAGACCTGGATATCCAGAAAATTGTTGACGTTTTCTCACGAAAACCTGTACCATGAAAGCAGAGGGCTTAACTTTGTTTATATCTGGCAGCACATATCTATACGAGTGTCACAGGCTTCTTCCAAAAGAAGAACCATTAATTCATTCTCTTTGCATTCTGTTGGTACATCATTTGGTTATGAAATTTTGGAAGATTTGGATTTCAGAAATCTCAAAAGGCTGTGGATCTTCAAAAAAAATTGAATTGCTGCTTTTTTTTAATACTGGAACATTTACTGCCATTGAAAGAAATCAAGTTTTCTGATGAGGTATTAAGAAACTTGGAAAATGTTTTTAAAAGGACAAAACGTTATATCTGTCTGCAAGACAAAAACATTTTGTTGAATCTGTTAAGCATGTTTGTGAACAAATCATCTGTGTCAAGCTCTCTGTGAAAATTTACATAGTCTATCCCTAATGAGAGATTGTCCAAAGAAAGCTGCCAAAATATAGTTGAGATTGCTAGGGTTCATGCCATGGAAAATCCATACAGACATACTCTTAGTTGAGTGGAAACTAATACAATTGGAAAAAGCTGAACCAGAGTCCGAAAAAAAAATCTATAGATCTGTATTGGGCTCAGTTTTTTAATAAAACCGATCCATCAGTAAATGCTTCAAGATTTCCAACAGTTGAAAGAGTGTGTAGTAAAAGCTTCACTGTCACTGTCCACATGGTAATGCAGATGTGGAAAGAGCAATTTCCACATCAGGTAGAACTCTTACAATATCAGGTCATCTATGTCAATAGAGAACTTTAAATGCTTTAATCACTGTTAAAAAGTGCTCTTAAAATGTATGATAACAAACCTTACCTTATTCTCTAACTCCAGGCTCCTTTCCATGGGACGTTTAGCATGATAAACAATACATTGCTTACTTGGATAGAGAGAGAAAAAAGGAGACTTGAAGATGAAGCTGCAAAGACTGAACAGACAAAAAAAATTGCCGAACAGGAAAACAAAAAACAACTTTACCAAAAGAGGAAAAAATTCTGATGATCAACAAATGCTGAAGAAGCTACGAAAAGAAGAGACAGAGCAAAGTGGAAGTGCAGGCAAACTGTTTTTGGAAGCTAATGAAAGATTGAGAGAGCTTTAAAGAAAAAAGATTTTAGCGAAGCAAGCTGGCCCAGCGATGCTGGAAGGTGTCACTAATGTTCAGAAAGAGGGATCATGAAAAAAGACGTATACACGATGTGGAAAATTCTACAGGGTTGCTGTTTGAAAATCGAAAAACCATTCCATTTCATGACTTTTTCAAAAAAGTTTAACTACCCTTTAATTTTTAATCATTATAGCTTGGATTTTCTTGTAACCAAATATCTCGTAGTTAAGTTGTATTTTCAAAGTATAGTATATTCCTTTTTCATTTACATAGACTTTCTAAACTAACATTTCATTATTATATATTCTCAGTTATTTATATTTTAAAACCTTATTCATAGTTCTTAGCATCTCAAAATATTAAGTAAATAGCATGTTGTTATAGTAAATAAGTTAGGTCACATTGAATTTTAGTAATGGAATTTGTAAATTCTTTTCACGTTTTTCTCAAAATATGTAATTTTTGTCAGCATTTCAGTCACTTTTTTTCACTTTTTTCAGCATTTCAGTCATTTTTTTTCACTTTTTTTCAAAATTTTATTCACACTTTTTTTGGTAAGAAACTCGCTACAAGCCCTGATGTGGGTGTCAATCTTTAATTTTTAGGAATTTGTATTGTTTTTCCACCAATTTCTGTTTCGTGAGGCCCCTTACGTTTTTTTTGTACCATAGTTTCCTTGTATAAAGAAAAAATAACTCATGACTTCCTACTACTTACATTTGGATCACCAAACTATTATAAATGAATCATAACTATGTATTTTAAGAGACATAATTTGAAAGTCAAATTGAGCAATGAAGTTTCTCAATTGTGTTATGTATTTTCTTTTTCTTAATTTATTATCGTGCTAAATTGCTTAGTGTTTTCTTTACTTTATTTTAAACCCTTTTTGGAAATGTTTATAGATTTCAAATACATTAAATCGGTTGTTAAGTTCTTAAACATTTTGACCTCTCTTCTATCTATTAGAAGATTGAATGCAACCCTGTAAATTATTTATAATTATTGTTTTTCTTTTTTTGAAATGGAGAAAATTCTTCATATTGGTTGTTATATTGTAACTTTCATTTCTCACAAGAAAAGAAAATACTAAAAATATGAAGAATAATTAATAGGAGGAGAGTGTTGTGTGATTATAAAGAGTATATTAAAGTGAGGGGAAAATTATGTCACGCAGATAGATTAAGATATGAATACTAAACTTTTTTAAAATGACTTCAGCTACCTGAGAGCAGGACCGTAGGGTGTTTTTATTTTAATATATAATAATAAAAATAGTAATAATAAAAATTTAATAATATATATTAAGAGAAATTAGGAAGACATATTTATGGTTTTCTTGAAGATTTAATATGTTCAGTGGCTGTTGAATTGCAAATAGGAGGGGAAGTTGTAGTTCCATTTTAAGTGATAGAAAATGGATTGTTTACAAAGATTGAGAGTCCAAATGTCTTATTTCAGTGAAGAAGTTACGTAAAAATTTATTTTATTAATTATAAATATTGAGGTAATTAATCTAGTACTAAGGATGTCGTATGTTTATGGTCATAGTAATGGTCGATGATTGGTCTCACTTTAATTAATATTTAACTGTATAATTTGCGAAATTTATTTGGGAAATAATCTATAACAGAGAGATTTACTGA